>CAUYON010000034.1:0-11044 GCA_963573935.1 Arctocebus calabarensis
ATATAGTGATCAAGAAAATGCCATGAAGGCTATCTGTAATAGTACGATCAAAATATTTCTGAATGTATATGAAGCACATCGTGCCCTATGATTGCACCAATGTACACAATTATGATTCAATAAAATTATAAAAAAAAAAAAGAATAACAAGTTAATCTTACAAACAACAAAATGTCATTATATTTTAAAATTTAGTAGAATTGGACAAATTACTTAAGAGACTCAAATTAACAAAGCTCATTCAATGACAGATAACCTAATCCACTCTACCCTTCCAACTTAGAAAAAATTCACTCACAGATGACTTTACGGATTAATCTTAACAAACAATACACAAACCCTTTCAGTAAAGAAAAAAGTATGGGATCCTCTCTAGCTGGTGCTGTGAGGCCAATATTGCCACTCTGACGTTAAAATCAAATAAAAAGCACTACACTAACCTCCCTACAAATCAGTTTCTTTCTATGAATAAAGATGAAAATATTCTAAAAATTTCAGTAAATTGAAAATACATAGAAAAAGAAATACATCATCACCAAAAGGAATATATCCTCGGAAGAAAAGGTTAATTGAACTTTTGATAATCAATCAATGTAATTAAGTACAATAACAAACTGAAGGAAAACTACATAATCATTTTAATACAGAGATGCAAAAAATACCAAATAAACAAAATATTTGACAAAATTCATTCTTGATAAAAATTCAGAAAACTAGATAAAAAGAAACTTCTTCAACATGGAAAAGGGATCTATGAAAAGTGTATAATTGGCATACTTAATCATGAAAGGCAATTTTTTTTCCCCAAAATAAGTAAAAAGATAAGGATATCTGTTCTAATCACTTCTACTTAACATTGTATGGGAGGTTCTTATAGGTGCAAAAATGTCATAAAAGAAAAAGGTTTCAAGACAGGAAAGGAAGATGTAGTTTTATGTATTTACGTTACCTGATTACCGCTATGTAGAAATCTCATGAAATCTACAAAAAAGTCTACAAGAACAAATGAGTTTATGAAGATTATAGCATTCATGACGAATATATAAAATCTAATGTAGCTATATGTAAAAAACCCAAAAAGTCAGAAATTGAATTTTTTTTTTTAATACCATGTGGCATCAACAATATAAAATATTTAGGGATAAATCTAAAAAAAAGAAATGCAAGACCTTAACCTTACACGTAGAAAACACTGCTGAGAAAAATTAAAGATCTAACTAAAGTGGAGAGAAATACTATCTTTATGGGTCAGAAGACTTTCTGTTAAAATAATTCTTCCCAAATTGACTTACATATTCAATCTAATACAAATCAAACTCTAGACCTTTTTTTTTCAGAAATAACCAGCGCATTCTTGAGTTCACAGGGAAATGCAAATCACTTAAAATAATCAAAATAATTATGAAAAAAGAAGTACAAAGTTGAAGGATTAATGTTTTCTAACTAAAAGATTTACTTTAAAGCCATAGTAATAAAAACAATGTAGTATGTTTGAACAGCCACATAGATCAATGGAATAGGAGAATTCAGATAATGCCTATCTGTATTTAGACAACTAATTCAAATGATAAGGTGACAAGGGAAAGATGTCAGCAACAAATTATGTTGGAACATTAAATTTCCATATGCAAAAAGTGAATTCTTCTAATAGCATACTGAAAATTAATTCAATATTTCACTTTTTAAATTTAAGAACCATAACTAGACTACTTCTAAAAGAAAACATAAAAGAATATGTTACTGACTGAATTAGGCAAAGATTTCTTAGAAAGGACACTGAAAGTATTAGCCACAGAAAAAAAGAATAAATTGTACCTGATCAAAAGCAAAAACAAAACAAAAACAACTTTTGTTCCTAAAAAGACACTTAGATTAATACAAGGCAAGGCCAAGAACTTGGAAAGAATATTTGCAAAAAATATAATTATTATACACTTGAATCTAGAATATATAAAGAACCTTTACAACCAGTAAGAAAACATTTTGATGAAAAAGTGGGTCAAATATCTGAGTACACACTTTGGCAAAAAATACGTGTAAATGGCAAATAGGCATATGAAAAGAATCTCAACATCATTAGTGAACAGAGAAATGCAATTTAAAATGACAATCTACTACGCATGCATTAGAATGGCTTAAAATAAAAGACTGTCAATCCAAGTATATTCTATGTCTCGCACATTGATTGTAGGAAGAAAAATATTACAGTTACTCTGAATTGTTTAGCACTTTCCTATACAGCTAAACACACATTTATCCTATGACTCTGCATCTCACTTTTAGGAAGTGAAGACGTTATGTTCACACAAAGATTTTATTTGAATGTCCAAAGTAAGTTATTCAAAATAATCAAAACTTGAAAACAACCCAGATGTCCACCGGCTAGTAAAGAGAGAAATAAATTGTGAAATATCCACACAATTAACATTCATCAAGAAAAAGTAACTAATACCGATGCAGGCAACAACATTGATTAACTTCAAAATAATTATGCTAAGTGAAAGAAGACATAAGAAAAAGAGTTAATTATTATAAAATTCCATTTATACAAAATTCTAGAAATATAAACTAATCTAGAGGGATAGACAAGTATTTGCTCACTGGAGAGAATGGAGATAGAAAGGAAGGCAGAGGAAGGATTCCCAAGGGTGCAAGAAAACTTCTGGGATGATGGATATATACAACCTTGACTGTAATAATGGCTACACGAGTTTATATACATATG
Source organism: Arctocebus calabarensis (assembly GCA_963573935.1). NCBI lineage: Eukaryota > Metazoa > Chordata > Mammalia > Primates > Lorisidae > Arctocebus > Arctocebus calabarensis. The sequence goes on from CAUYON010000034.1 coordinate 2,726, forward strand.
TCAAAACCTACCCAATTGTATGCTTTAAATATGTACAGTTTCTTGCATGCCAATTACTCAATAAAACTGTTTTGAAACGATCTGAGGCAGCATATATTTAAAAACATAGTATACAGAATATTTAAAGATGAACTAGACAAGTCTATTAAAAAAAGTATATTCTTTGTCACACATACATGATCTTTAAAATATCAAGTAAGATACCTATGAGCAGACTCCATTACTTTTTTTTATAACCCTCTCTTATTTTCCATTTTTATCTTTGCTGTTAACTAAGAAGGGGCTTCCTTTTTGAGCAGTATTTCTCCTCAGGTATTCATGACTTTCACAAACTGAAAAATAATTTGATTCAGAATACAGAGAATGCTGATAAAAGTCAGCAGAATGGCACAATAAACAAAGGTAAGCAGAAGATGCAGGAAGTTATTAAATGCCATTTCTTAGTCAAGTAAATCACTTACCACCTGCCATTTGCCTTTTTCCTACTTAGCTAATTATTCCAACACTAATTTCCAAATTTGTTTGAAAAGTTACACTGAAATTGAATGCTCTACTTACCAGCTGTTTTTCTTGTTTCTCTAAAGCAGCTCGATCTCTGATTATAGCTCTCTGTGTACCTCGTAACTCTCGATTCTGTTCCTTTATTACATCTACGAGAACCACAAAAAGAAATCTAAATTTATGGGTTGTAAAATTGTCAAGACAATATAAAATAGTGGACTCAGAGATCATGATTAAAAAACACATACTTGCTAGATGTTAGAATCTTTATCTCAGTTTAATATACTAAAAAATTAAATATGAAACTTGGATTATAAATATTAATTATATAAAGAATTAACAAAGATGAGTGTAAAGATTCTGTAGGTTAAGATTTAATCAAAAGTATATATTAAATCACAATAAAATATTCCCCTAGAGAACTGATTTTTATAGAATCTTTTAAATGGCACGTGTATATGTTTCTCTCTCTCTCACTCACATGGGTACATACACGCTGCCACACTTTCCATCTTTCCTTCCTCCAGTATTATATGAAACTTTGGGAAGGAAGACAGATCACATATTAATTAAACCTTTTTTTCCTACAGTGAATCACAATAGTGAAACAGAAAACCTTCCAATGAGTCATATATTGATTTAAATGCTACCTCTGCCACTTGATCATTGTATGATTATATCTTGGAAAAGTTAGTTAACACTCTAAACTTCGAGTTTCTTATTTAAAAGAAGGGGACTATTTTCAGGAATAAATAATATCCAAAATGTCAATTTATACCATAAGCATCTACTCAATCATGATGTCTAATTTATCTCGTTACTTGGATTCTTCAGTTCTACCTTTTGAAGATTTAAAGTATTGCTCTAGGCTTAATGAACTGTAATTTAAGTTAGCTGTTACTAAATAATGACTCCTTCAAAACATCAGAATTAAATGTTAATTCTTGCAACCACTGAACTTTTACTGTCAACAATATTGCTATAAGTATTATACAATTTAATGTTCATATTGTAATACTACCATGGAGTTTCTATTATTTGATATATAAAAGAAAAAAAACAAACAAACTGAGTGTTAGAAAGGTTAAATAACTTGTCCAAGGTCACATAGGTAGCAAATGGTAACACCAGATTTGAATCCATGCATGTGATCTTAACTATTTCACAGGAGTAACTTTTTAACGAAGAGGTGAATAAAAACCAACAGCAGTAGAAAGAATAGTCTCTTTATCAAATGACATAAAGTGATCTTAACTATTTCACTACAGTAACTTTTTAATGAAGAGGTGAATACAAAACAATAGCAGAAAGAATAGTCTCTTTATCAAATAATACTGGGACAACTGAATATCCATGTTAAAAAAATAGAGTTAGACCCCTATGTTATACTATATACTAAAATTAATTCAAAAAAAATCAATGACCCAAATTTAAGAGATAAAATCATAAAATTCTTAGACTACACAAAAGTAAATCTTCTGTATCTGGAATTTGTCAATAGATCCTTAAATATGACACTTAAAACAACAAAAGAAAAATAACAACAACAAAAAAAACAAATTCTAGTTCATGAAAATTAGACTTATGTACATCAAAGGACATTACCAAATAAAGACAACCCACAGAATGGGAGAAAATATACAAAAATCATGTATCTGGTAAGAGTTTGGTATCCAGAATATGCTGTATAAGGAATTTGTATAATGCAAGAAAAAAAACAACCCAATTTTAAAGCTGGTTTAAAGAAACAGGCCATTTCCAGGTTTGAAAGATACAAAAGGTCATAATTTATGACATTTATATGAAATATCCAGAATAAATAAATATTGGTATACATCTAATGCTCAGGATTTACTAATGACACATTCTAAACGTTTCCATGTAAGAATATGAAACCATAGCATGTTAGTAATGGAGATGAAGAAACAGGAGGCCTTCAAAAGGCCATGTTATCTTTAAATCTCATTTAACCTTCAATACCTCTTGACAGGCCCAGACTGCAGTCACCAACCGCAGTCTCCTTAGGGATCACAGCTTCATCATATGAATTTGGGGGGTGAGGCAGGAAAATTCAGCCATAACACACAGTATCTGGAATCATCAGCCTCGTCACCCTTGACATTCAAACACCCTATTTTCTTCTTTTGGACTCAGTTCCCCATCTAGTCAAAGCCAATGGGCTGCTATGCAAACATGTACCACTTATCCCACTGTGTGGATATAAAATATGTTCTAAATTACAAATGATGACATTACAGATGAACGTCTAGAGTACAATGCATTTGTGTACTGAGGACTCTCTTAACTACTGCAGAAAAATTAGTAGTATCCCATAGTGATGACAGTCTGCCACAGCTACGGTAGGACTGCTCACAAAGAGAAGCCACTCTATCAAGAAATTAAATTGTGGCCAGATAATTAACACAGAAGCAGAGCAAATGCTGAAAGCCTTCATTGGTAAAATCTAAAATTCTGTTGACATATACTTTTCTACATTACTAGGCTGGTATATTTATAAATACATGTACAAATTTAGTTTTTGTCCTTAGTTCCTGCCATAGAGGGCCTAAAATCCTTGGAATTTCCTAAATAATAAAAATGTCTTTTGTTATTCATACCATGACTCTTTCTCCACACCTAAGCATATGGTGTGGAAGGGCTGGTGGCTGATAGCTTCAGGATGGTGTTAGTCACTGCAAAGAGCGAGCACTTGATGACAAGATGGGAACTTTCAGCCCTACCCCAGACCTGAGGGGAGGAAGGATTCTTGAGAGTCCGAGAACTTTCCATTTGTTGAACACATTGATATGCTGGGAAGACGGTTCCCCAGACAGGCCATGGAAGCTCTTTCCACTCCCACCCTTGACCTGTTCCATAACTGTTCCTCCCACCCATAACTGTTCCATTTGGCTGGTCCTTAGCTGAATACTTTATAATAAACCAGTAATAGTAAATATAACTTTTTCCTGAGTTCTGAGAGTTGTCCTAGCAAATAAGCAAAACTAAAGACAGAGTTATAGAAACACCTGGTCAATCAGAAGTATGGGTGGCAACCTGGGACTTGTGAGTGGCATCTGAAATAGAGGGAGTCTTATGGGCCTGAGTCCTTAACCCACAGGATCTGCTCAGACTCTGGATAATTAGTGTCAGAATTGAGTTGAATTGCTCAAACTCCAATAGGTCCAATAGGTGTTGGGAATCATAGCTGAGACTAAATATAATCATATTTATTAGAAAACAGGTATACTACATGCAATTTCAACAAAACGTGTAATTTAATTAAAATATTTTAATTTCGCTTTTCTTAATTTTATATGCACCATAACTGCCACTATATATCATAAAAGGAAAAATAAAGCAAATTAACTACTGCACACTCCACAGCCTCATAATTGTTAAAAGACCTATTAATATTTAAACAGTTTTAAGCTATAAACTCAGAGCATCTTGTGTTATATACTAAAATATAATAATAATAACACTTTAAAACATATTATGAGAAGTAGAAAAATGTAGTAAAACGTCTTTTCCGATGTGATGATAGGAATATCCTATAAAACAAATGAATTACTCTTCATTTCTTTTAAAACAATTCCTATATCAAAGCCACACTTAATGATTTGGTCTTCTACATAATTTAAAAGGAATAACATAAGAACACTTCTGAGACACTTTTAATGTTTTTATGGCCAAGTTTATTTCCCACTAGATTTATTTTTTAGAAGGTATGATTTTTGTCCCTACAATCTTTAAGAATAGGGAATAGATGCACTTAAGTTATTTGTCTTCCCACCTTTCTTCATGCTAAACACTATCCCACTCAATCATCTTTAGTAGTAATCAAAAGGAGTACAAATACATACATTCAATTGTAAAAGGATTTGTCTTACAGGCACATTTAACACATTCCTTTAAAGCATGTAACAGAATCTACTGGTTGTCAAAAAGATAATTTAACAACAATAAAATCTGAACTATAGTAGACAGCTTTCTACAATGGAAAAACATGGAACAGAACTAATCAGCCATTTCCCTTATAATTGTCTGCTTTCCCCTCTTTTTCAAGCTGAATCAAGATAATGACAGGAACCTACACAGGGTCTAGGAGAGACGGACCACCCGGCTCCGTCCATCCTCTGCCTTCCTGTCTGTGCAGGCAGAGTATGCTCTGCTTTTTTCTTTAGGCACATAGAAGTGCACCCTGGATTTTTTTATACTCCCACTCTTTATTCACCTTGTGGGTTACTGTGAAGAAACTTCACAGGTCCCCACCCATGTGAGAATGTCCAAGGCACAGGGATATGCTAGGTGTGCTCTCTCACTGCCATCCGTGGTACGCGCTCAGTACAACACCCAGGAAGGCCACCCAGGCCGGCTCCACTTTGGCCATCAAAGTCTTATCTCAAGCCTTTCAGGCTCTTCTAACTGAACCAAATGCAAACTTCTGCACTACAGTGACAAGATCACAGTCTTATATATTAACATTTGTACTTAAGATACAGACATAAAAAGTCTTTCTGTCTTCTTCAGTTCTGCAGTCAAAAACTCCTAAAAAACAGCTCACTAGAATGCTCCACTAGGGTTTGAGGCCAAGTCCCAACTAGAATTATGGCTTTCCTTTCAGGATCCTGTTCATTTACGTGGAGTTTATAAATTAGAAGATAAGAACAAAATGTAATTATCAACCACAAATATGGATATTTCTTAATTTGTGAGCAGTACTGTTTAAAGTGCCTTTCTTTTAAGGAAAGGAAGGGAGCCTGTCTCAAGCTTGCAGGCTGTTCAGGATGACCGTCTCAGGGGCATGGAGGCATAATACACACATCACACCACTGAGAAGCATTAAAGCTGCTCCATAAGACAGCATTCACTCTGTTATGTACTGTGTTTGTGTTTTACTATAAGGTCATGACAGAATCTAATAAGCCATCTTTTCTGCTTTTAAATGTATTTCTGTTGGGAAAAACATTGCTTTTGTCTATATTTTATTGCTTATTCATTTTCCTGAATCTAATCATCACATAAATTGAGACAGACACATAATGTTTCCATATCCTGCATTGCTCTCTACTTTAACTGGTTTTGATCCCCAGGGGAAAGGAGTTCTGGTACATGTTAGACCCTGCAAATTCTGCAGCAGCTGCTATCAGTGGACAGTGGGCCTTGTGGGCACTGGCATCAGTGTTGTCATGACCATGGACATCAGAGGAGCCTGAGTATAAATTCAGCTGATGTAGGTGAGATGGAGCTCACCAGTGAACAACCAAGTGGAAGGGCATCCTGGATACATGGGGCTGTTCCAGCTTCTTGGATTTATCAGGAGAAAAAACTGTGCAAAAATGTTACAAAGCTAACATGCAAAAAGGAAGCATTAAAGGATAGTACCTAGAAAACGTTGCTTTTAGGAACCACATTAAATCAGAAGAAGAAGGAAAACAACAGTGAGATAAGGGGTGAGGAAGAGATCAGAATTTGATATGCAAACTGAATTTATTTCTCACCTTTGGAAATGGTGTATAGAAACTCAGAGATGAATATCAACAGCTTAATTATTTAGTTTTAATATACGGTAAAGTATAAAAAAACAATGGGAAACAGAAAGGACAGTAGAAGACCAAGCCGACAGCTCGGCTGTACATACAGCAAAGGGAGCCAACCAACTCAAGAACAGGGCTGAAGCTGAAAAACTTGCCAGGACTTGGAAGGACACTAAAGAGAAAATAGGAGAGTCAATTCTATGGCAGCAAAGAGGCAGCTAAAAGTACTCTGTTCTTTGTTTTTTTTCCTCCCACCAGCAAGTCTTAAAAGTCACTCAAATCCTAAGGTATTCACTTGTATTCATATGAATTTTTTTTATTTATATTATTATCACAATATCAGTGTTTTCAATAGCTGAAGAAAGATATTGAGATAGACAAGCAAGTGGACCTTTGGATCTCCTCTGTCTTCAAAGACAAAGTCTTTGGCAACATTATCAACAACTGCTTTGGTTCAGAAAACTATCAAAGGGCACATATTTCATCTTAGATAATCGAGAGAATGAGAGGGAAGGCATACATGGAAGAAAAGTCTTACAGACCTACAGACTTGAATATAGAAAACAATAGTATGAAAAGAAAGACTTGTCTTGGGTGTCATGCTGGTGATGGAGAACACAGAGGAAAGACTTTTTTAAATAGAAATACCACTTCTAAAAGTACGGAGAACGTTTACTAAGAAAAATGCTATCCTTAGTTATTTTTCCTTGGTATGTCAATAATGAAATTTGAATTTTTAAATATTCAGAATAAGGAGGACGAGGTGGACACACAGACCTAGGAAAGATGTGAGTACTGTGCGTACCACTGTGAGAATGTCACACTGAATTCTGAAAAAAAGAAAAACCGTGTCAGAAGGGTATGTAGTTTAAAAAGATCATAGATATTATTTCCTCTTATCATAGCATACATGTGGCATCATAACTGACCTCTTGCCTGGAGATTTATCCCAACTTAGTCAAAGCTTCGCAATTCTAAGCTCTAGTAAACTAGCATAGGAATAGTATGCCAATGAGGCAAACCCAAATATCTTTACTCCTCTTCTGTCCGTGATGTTCCTCAAATTATCTCTCAGCTTGTACTAAGACTCACAGTGGCTGACAATCATGTGTAAGAGTTAATATACTCTACACCAACTCTATACACATTGTTGTCACCCACTGTGAGTATACTTAGTATAGTCTATTAAATATGGAGTATCTTAAGTTCTGGATTCTGGAAACACCAATTTTGATTAGTAAATGCTATGATTTTAATGATTCTCCAAATCAGTGGTTCTCAACCTTCCTAATGCCGCAACCCTTTAATATAGTTCCTCATGTTGTGGTGACCCCCAACCACAAAATTATTTTTGTTGCTACTTCATGATTTTATGGTTGGGGGTCACCACAACATGAGGAACTGTATTAAAGGGTCATAGCATTAGGAAGGTTGAGAACCGCTGCTCTAAATTATACATAACTACAGAGATATTTTCATATATCCTGAAAACTCTCTGAAATCTTGCAATTATGACATGTGGGGAAGATTTAGAATAAGGATAATCCAAGTTTGAAAGTGCAGAAGGATCTACTTAGGTTCTAGTGAATGCATGTCAAAAAGTAAATGTTACAAAACGGTAACACCCAGAAGTGAGGTACTTACTGCAGTTTGAGCTAGCATCAAAGAAGACTTCCTGGAGAAGATTTTAAAAAGCAGGGATATTTCAGGTTAGTTAGAGGAAGAGTACACGAGAATTGTAGGCATAAAGACATCATAAGGAAAGAATGTCAGGGCAAGAAAGAGTATGGTATATACTGGAGAACAGAATGGTGTTGCTGGACAATAAAATGTCAATAGACATGGCTGGAAAGAAAGTCAAGGGCCAGATCAAAGAGAGTCACACATGAATTATTAAAATGATTACACTTGATCCTGTTATTACCTAAGATTCAATAAAAGGGTTTACACTGAGCAGCATAGTCAGATTTACGTTCCAGGTAAGTCAGTATCATTTGCAATGTCAACTGTGTGGATAAAGGATTTAAAGGCTACGGAACTACAGGGTAAAAAAGGAAAGGTGGTGGTATAGTAAAGTAGAAGATGAGTTGGATCTCAATTACAGAAGACAGTAGTAGGCACACAAAGGAAAATCATGTGTGTCAGATACTCAGGAGGCAAAAGGAGCAGGACCTGGCCATCAGGTGAAGGTAGAGGACAGCAGCAAGTGCTGCCCACTCTGGAAGAGGAAGCTCAGGAAAGAGACGCTCAGGAGATGATGCTGAATCCTGTGTGACATGTA
>CAUYON010000051.1:0-13170 GCA_963573935.1 Arctocebus calabarensis
GTAGTCCCAGCTACTAGGGAGGCTGAGGCAAGAGAATCGCTTAAGCCCAAGAGCTGGAGGTTGCTGTGAGCAGTGTGACGCCACAGCACTCTACCCAGGGCGACAAAGTGAGACTCTGTCTCTACAAAAAAAAAAAAAAAAAAAAAAAAAATGATGATTTGGGTGCTTTAAAGTATGTATAAACTTAAATCTATGACAACAGTAACAAAATAGTGGAGAGCATTAATGGGGTTAAAGTGTTCTTCCTAGGTCAGCATTCTAGGTGGGGGAAGTGATGATTGGTAACAAGTTAAGCATGCATACTGTGGTTTTCAGGATAGCCAATAAAAGAAATGCAAAATAACATGTAACACAGAGAAAAATGGAATAATTAAGTTTCCTGTCTGCTAACAACGTCACAAAAAGATTAAAGTACTTCTAGTGACACATGATCCAAGACTTCTAATCTGTAAAATATTTGACTGGCTAAGTGTCTGGGTATAACCAAATGCCTGGTACCATTCTAATTCTAGTTCTTTTTAGTCATTTTGATTTAGAGTCATTTTTATAAAAGAGCAAATTCATTAACTTAGAAAGCAAACACAAATTTTAGGAAATATTTCATTTGAACATTTAAAGGTTTTAACTTTGTAGCCAAAAGTAAGAGGGGGACACCTATTCATAATCATTGACATCTAACAAACTCCATTGCAGCTGATGTGTGGATTGGAAGTAGAACGTTTGAGACATTTAAAATTTTGGAATAAAGAAATCATGCATCTCATGGTTCACTATATGCACCTCCCGGAGCACAGCTCTCCACAACTCCACTCCTCAGTGCTGAGATTACTGACTCCTTGGATTCCATATGCCCATGAGGGACTGGATCGCAATGGAAAATGCAGAGAAGTTTTGTAGGAAGTTTGTGGTTTACTAGCCACCGGCATCCTGATGTCCCCAAGGAGTCCCTCCCTGTGGTCCCACACAAAGCCTAAGGGAAGTTAGCACAGGGGAAACGGCTGCCCTTCTGTCACTTGGTGAAATTCCACAGTCCAAGCAGGAGAGAGGGTTAACTTGATTCCAGGTAACTCCGAGAAGCTGTGACTCACAGGTTCCAGCAGCAAACCCAGCTGGTTTTATAGCAAATAAAGCAAGTCATCCCGAGGAATTATGGAAATCAGGGGTTCAAATGAAAGAGCGGCGAGGGAGGGGAGACATTCTAGTGTTCCCTTGGTTTGAACGTCAGTGCCACACTGTTGATACAGAATCTCTGACCAGTGGGCGCAGGTCCATCAGGAAACACGTGGCCAAGATGAGCTTCACACTGCAAAGGAGAGAAGCCTCTGTCATTCCTCAAATGAAACAAAATTCTTTCTGTGAAACCAGATAGACGAACCCCACACAGCCACCCAACTCTCCAGTCTGACATCTGTGGAGGGGGGTAGGAAATGTCTATTGCCTCAAAATGTATTAAGGAATGAGAGAATACAGAACAGAGTCAGGGAAAGTAGTTTTACTTTATCAGTAGAACGTGAGCAAGTTATTAAATCTAAGGCCTTGATTACTCATTTATAAAAGGTGGGTGATAATTATACCTATGCAATATAGCTGTTGGACAATTAACTGATGTGAAGCATGTACAGCTGCCCACAGTGGCGAGTTAGTGCTGAATGATGCTGTTGTGGCCAGGGCATTATTATCTTCCATTGAAGGCAAAACTAGGTTGTCTTCTTCTGCTTGCCTCTGGTGTTTTACGAAACCCGTGCATCAGAAAACGTGAGCGCCTAAGGGTATCAAAATGAATCTGCAGTCTAGACTGAAGCCCCCCTCTCCTACCAGCCTACACATGCTGATGTCACCTGCAGCATCGCTGTCTGCCAGGGACATGCTGCAGAGCGAAAAAGGAACACACTGGCCTGTCCTGCTGCCTGTCCCTGCTCAAAAGAACATGATGGGCCAGTCCCTCCCCTCTGCCCCCATCTCTGTGGAAGGTGAGGACCGGGCAAGGCCAGGTATGGTTTGAGAAGCCTTTCTGCCTATCCACAGTGCCCAGAATGATGGCAGAGAGGGATGGTTACTGACGCGAGTAGAAATGCAAAAAGTACACTCCTCCAAGGACACCAGATTTCCTGAGGACCAGAAGCTCTCTGTGCTCTTGGGGCAGCTTCAGGGAAAACGAAACAGCCCAGTGAAAACCCCCACCTGCTTGCAGATGACCTCCACGCGCGCTGATCCTAGCGAGGTATCCAGACGGCGCAGGATCCCTGTGCGACTTTCATCAGAGCCGGATGTACCATGAGCCTCAGAAAACGAAGGCCATCCCGTGCCAGAGCAGTACTTTTTCTCAGAACTACGGAAGACATTTAGACCGGGACAGCTGCTAAAGACGCCAGACCAGGAGGGCTTTGTGCCCCAGCTCACTTCTTCCTGGTGAGCAGGATCTAATTCCCACTGCCCGCTGCCCGATCCCACACCCAGTTTGGTGAGTAGACAGTCCTAGAGGAACGAATTTCACTGCATCTTCACTACTGAAGCCACCACCTTGTTGCAGTGAAAGGATTTCTTCTTCCTTTGATGCTAAAGGCTTCTTTGTCCATGTCCAACAGGGATCTAAAAGCACATGATGCTTTGTGAACTGTGTTGCATATCAAGAAACACAGATCAAACCTCTGTGTTCTGAAATCCAAATGAAATACCAGTGGTTGGGGGAGGTCACTGGGTCCTGAAGCATCACAGAAGTGTAATATTGGAGGATGCAGCCATTTTTTAGCAACAGGATTTAAAGTTATCTAAACACAGAAGTCTGACTGCCTTCTAGGATTCAAAATCTGCTGCTAGCCGCTTCTTAGCTGTGATATTAAACTGAGCTACTTAACTCAGTAGCTACTTACTTCTTCAAGCCTCAGTTTTCTCACCTATAAAACAGGTACAATAATATCTCCCCTAAAGGGCTGTGTTGAGGACTTAGGGCAGCAGTTCTCAACCTTCCTCATGCCACAAGCCTTTAATACAGTTCTTGTGGGTGGCAACCCACAGGTTGAGAACTGCTGACTAAGGTGATACTCTGTGGAGCACAGTGCGAGGCACATGATAAATGTACCTGAACCTGAATGTTGATTATTTTTATTAATTCATAAGCCTGGTTGCCCTGCATTAATCACTGCAGTGAAGAAGAGGAAAAGGGCCCAGTACAGTAGCTCACACCTGTACTAATAGCACCTGAGAGGTCAAGGCAGGTAGATTGCTTGAGCTCACAAGTTTGAGACCAGCCTGAGCAAGGGCAAGACCCCATCTGTAGTAAAAATAGAAAAACTATTCTAGGGCACTGTAGTAAGCACCTCCCAAATACCCAGGAGGCTGAGGCAAGAAGATCTCTTGAGCCCAAGGAACCGAGATTGCTGTGAGCTATAAGGACACCATGGCGCTCTACCCAGGGTGACAGAGTGAGACTCTGTCTCAAATAAAAAAAAAAAAAAAAAGAGGAAGAGAAGGAAGGTGTAAGAGAGGGAAAAGGAGGAGAAGAGAAAGGGGAGGGGAGGAGACCACAGGCAAACCTGCTCACCAAAGACCCACTCTCTAAGTGCTCTGGCAGTTAAGCTCTCTTAAATGGCACTTGGAAAATAGACTGTCTTTTCTTAAATGCAATGGCAGGGAGATGGCCTAAGGAAGAAAGAGCAGAATTGAATGTTATGTTAAAACTCCCTGGGAAACAGGACTGTACATGTAGCAATTCTCAGATGTTTTGTTCTCAAGACCCCTTTAACACCCCTAGATTATTGAGGATCACTGAGAGCTTTTATTTATTTATATGAGTTACACATATCAGTATTTAAAAAATTAGAAATTTAGCAGAATTTTAAAAATATGTATGCATTGGGCGGCACATATGGCTCAAAAGAGTAGGGCGGTGGCCCCATATGCCGGAGGTGGCAGGTTCAAACCCAGCCCCAGCCAAAAACTGCAAAAAAAAAAAAAAAAAAAAATATATATATATATATATGTATGTATGTATCAAATTATTTTTTAAAATAAAAATTTAGGAGACTTTATCCAAAATACTTGGGACCAGAAATGTTTCAGATTTCAGATTTTTTTCAGATTTTGGAATATCTGTGTTATATTACCAGGTAACATCCTTAATCTGAATAGTTACAATCCAAGATGCTCTAACAATCCTTTCCTTGGAGCATCATGGCAGTGCTCAAAAAGTTTCAGGTTTTAGAGTACTTCAGATTTGGGATTTTCAGATTAGCGATGCTCAGCCCATAATAAATTCATTATATGTTAACATATTTTTATGGCATATAGTTACATCTTCCATAAAGAAACATTTAGTGAGAAGACTTGTACTGTTTAATAATTCTGCAAAACTTTTCAATGTTTGTTCTTTTAAAAAGATGACTGAATCTTGAATGGCACCTGTGGCTCAAGAAGCAGGCCGCCAGCCCCATATACCAGAGGTGGTGGGTTCAAACCCGGCACCGGCCAATAAAACTGGAAAAAAAAAAAAAAAAAAAAGACAACTGAATCTTCATATGTACCTCTGCATTTGATATGTTGCAATGTTGTTTTGACTGACATAAAAAGATGTGACATGTAGTTAGAAGAGGGAAGACCTTGTAGGTCCCCTAAAAAGGTCCCAGGAACCCTCGGGGTCCTCAGACCAGGCTTTGAGAACCACAGGTATAACCACGTGGAGTAAGGGCTTTGACTTCTGAAAGATTTGAGTGTGAATCTGGGATGGTCTATTACATTTGTGTAACCTTGGCAAGTTAATCTTTTAAAGTCTCAGTGTCCTAATCTATAGAACAGCAACGGCATTACTACTTCACTTTCTGTATGTAGTGTGTTTATCCTAATGCCTGATGCATGGTACATAAGCAGATATTTTTAAAATATTAATATCATACATCCATGAGATGTGAGCAACCATGGGCCCAACTAGAAGTAGCTGTACATTCAGTCTGGGTTCTCTGTAATCTTCTTCCAAGGGTTCAAAAATAGTCATCCGGCTACTCTGCTCAGGGAAAGACATCATTAAATATCTTTTAATCACAGCCTTTCCATCCTCAACATTCCATACAAACTAGTGATCATTAAAGGAATTTTGATGGAGAATTATGAACACAATAACATTCTTTAAATGAATGAATCTAAGACTAATAAAAATGCATTAAAAGATTTTATGGGAAACAATAAACCTTTATTGATGCAATTAGCAGAATCTAGAGATTTTATAAGTAATAGGAGAGCCCCAACATATATTGTTTAAGACTGGGATCCTAAATTTTAAAGCCAATCATAAATTCCAATATACATAATTTAAATAATCAGCAGATTACAAGGCTCATCCTTGAAAAATTAAAGCCATTCTGGATCACATAATTTTAGAGGTTTTTCTTTTGTTTAGCCTTCTGTTTTTATTTGCTTTGGTTTTGTTCATGTCTGGAAATTTCACTGCCCTAAAACCAATAGCAGAGGCACCCAGTAGTAAGTGACAGCCCTAACCTTTTAGAAGAATTGCCATTCATTTGGGGAAAGGGACACACACAGGTTTTTAAACAATATTACTTAGTTACTCATGACATGTAGGATATCGGAACGTTAAGCAACCTGTGAATCAGTACCAGGCACTGTTTCCTCCTCTTTTAAGATTTATGACAAATGTGTGATCCAACAACAGGTTTTAGTAAACACTGCCAGACAGGTTTACGGATGGAGAAAAAGGAGGAAGGAAAGAGGGGAGGCGGGTAATGTCACTTCATTGCAACTTAAGGACATGAGTCTGGGGACCCCAGAGGAGTGATAAAATTTTAGTGTTGTTAAAATTGAAAGTGTTCTTGACCTGAACAGTTTCTGTTAAAGGTCTCTGGTTTGGAGAGAATGCGCACCAAATTCATTCCAATGAGTACGGGATCAAGAAGGGGAAGATGCAAAGTGTGGCAGGTGTGGCTGGGAAGAAGGCTCTGGAAAGGGAGCTTGTGGGTTAAACCAGCCAGGGATACCCCCTGAGTGGGTGGTTCTGTCTTCTGGAACCTTCTATGCCTGCAATTCAGAAGTCTGGCACCAGATAGCAATGGTGCCTTGTTCTACTGCAATGTTCAAGGGGCTTGGATGATTAAGAGTGTGGGCCCTGGAGTCTGAGAGCCGTGGGCACATGTTTTCAATGGATACAGACATGCTGCAGAGCCTTGGGCAAGTTCAGTCTTCCCACATCTCAGTTTCCTCGTGTGAAATGAGAATAATCCTAATACCACTGAGAGCTGCTGAGCGATCTGATGAAACGATGTACGTGGTGGAGAGCTTGGGTGCTACCCTCAGCCAGCATCCAGGGGGCTTATTCACTGCTGGTGGGTCCCTCTCTGAGGAACAGCATTCTGCACAGGTTCTGGTGCAGTCTGAATCCCAACACTAGCACTTCTTACACATGTGAGTTGGAGCAAGTTGCTCAAAGGCTCGAAGCCTTCGTTTTCCCATCTGTTAAATGCGTATTAACAGATCCTCATTCAAGCATGAGCACTGTTTGCAAAGTACTGGAGCCTATAATAAGTGACAAATGTGTGATCCAACAACAGGTTTTAGTAAACACTGCCAGAGCAGGTTTATGGATGGAGAAAAAAGAGGAAGGAAGGAGGGGAGGCGAGCAGCTATAATTACTTCCCTTATATTTGCAAAACCGTAATTTCCTCTGATAGTCATGATAGTGCCACTGCAGGTAAGCAATAGAACAGACATTATCACTCAGCCAGTCAAGAAGTACTTGTTGAGTGCTTCTCTATGGATTTTCAAGTGTGACTAACAAATTACACAAAGTTGGCGGTACTCTCTCACAGTTCTGGAGGCTGGAAGTCCAAAATCAAGGTGTAAGCAGTGCCATAGTGCCTCTGAAGGGGTTAGGGAACCCTCCTCGCCTCTTCCTAGCTCCTGGAGGATGCTGGCAATCCCTGATCTGTGGCTGAGTAACACCGATCTCTGCCTCCACATCACACAGCCTTCTCTGTGCCTTGGCACCTTCTCAGTACACTAGTGATAACGGATTAAGGGCCTGCCCTCCTCCAGCATGAGCTTACTTTAACTAATTACACCTGCAACAACCCTGCTTCCAAATACAGACACAGTCACAGGTTTCGGTGATTAGGGCATCAGCAAATCATTTGAGGAGACAATTTAATCCCTAACAATCCCCCCAGCGGTCTATCCACGAAGTACAAGACAGTTAGGAAACTTGAGGAGCTCATCAGCTTATCTCCCCAACTAAATAAAATATTTGAGCCAGTAGAAAAAAACAATTAAATCCTAAATTGTGTGGTAATGAAAAAGTAATAGGATACTTTTTTTTTTTTTTTTTTGAGACAGAGTCTCACCTTGTCACCGTAGGTAGAAGGCCATGGTGTCACAGCTCACAGAAACCTCAAACTCTTGGGCTTAAGCGATCCTCTTGCCTTAGCATCCCAAGTAACTGGGACTATAGGAACCCACCCCAGCACCCAGCTATTTTTAAAGATAGGGTCTCACTCTTGCTCAGGCACCCCACCTGCCTCCACCTTTCAGAGTGCTGGGAGTACAGGTGTGAGCCACTGCGTCCAGCCTCACACTAGTAAGAATTTGAAACAGGAAAAAATAATAATAATAATACCCACAGTTCCTACTAGCAGGGAACGTTTCATGAAAACATTTAGGATTCAACAAGTGGAAGTTACAAGAGCTTATTACCATTCGAGGGGGCTGCAGGCAGGAAGCAAGGATGCAGAGGTCCCGCATTTGCTTATTAAATTAACTCTCTTGCCTTTCACTTCATTTTGACGCTACACAATTATTTAAGGAATTATTTTTTTCCAAACTCCTGTTTCCTAACATAGAGGCTATAGACAGAGAGAGGAGGGAAATGATAGGTAAAACAAGAACATATTCCTAAAACTATCTTCCAGAATGGGAAGAATACTCTGGAATACAATCATTTGCATGTTCCCGTTAATTGGATGGACTATCTAAAATTCCTCCTTATCAAATACATGTTCATGTACACAGCTCTAAGAAGTCTCTAAGAAAACATTTTGCCAATTTGCATGGAGTGCCTGGCATGAGCCAAGTATATCAGATTCCCTCCCACCAACTGTATGAATTAAGTCCTATTATCCTCATTTTACAGGTGAGGAAATGGCAGGCACAAAGAGGTTAATAGCGGATGAACACCTGAGCTGCCTTAACTTCTCTACTCTACTGCCTGTCCCAAAAAAGAATGCATGTTTAAGGCTCTATTCTAGAACACAAATATGATTCTTATGGAATATATTCTTATTTCCCTCAGTCTTAGCAGCAACAGGAAAATGGAACAGAAACAAATTCACAAGTCCTTAAGATAGGAAAACAAACTTTTCAGCTCAAACTACAGGGTTAAAAAGAAACAAAGAATGTTGGTGAATTAGCAGTTGAATAAACTAGTCACTCGGTAAATGGACTTTTGGAGAATTGGCTGATTCGCCTATTAATGAATCTTGGCCCTTTCAGGAACTCTATGATCCAGGCTTGGTCACTTAACTTCCTTAATTTGAGCTAGTATTGTGCTAATACAGTAGCTACTAGCCAGGCGTGGCCTTTTAAGTTTAAACTAATTAAAATTAAATAAAATGAAAACTTCAGCTTCTTAGCTAATCTAACCACATTTTGAGTGGTCACCACAATGGCCAAGCAGAGACATTTTCATCACCACTGAAGGTTCTACTGGACAGACCTTTCTGCTCTGCTCGCTCTGGACCGTGGCAGCTCCCAGGCCCTGACACCATGACTGCGTGGCGAGGGGCCAGTGTGCACCGGGTGGCAAGGAGGCCCCCTCTTTACAGGTGCAGAAACTGGAATGCCAAGGGGGTCACAGAGTTAAGACTCCAATTTAGAAGCACCCCCTGACAAGGATGGCTTCTCACCTGTCTTTAGTCCTAGATGGGAACAGAACCAGGAGAGTACGCTATAGTGAGGCAGACTTTGACACTTTGACAACATGGTTCTTGGGCTGAAAGCACGCTGGCCATCTCAAAGCCCTACCTGTCCACCAAAACCAAATGTCAAGAAATAACTAGTATCTCAGAAATATTAGTTACACACTTTACTGTGTAAAAATTTACCTTCTAGTTTTCCCTGGGCCGCAAAGCCCTGCCCTTCCGTGAGCATGGAGAAAAATTGATGCTAATCGCTTGTCATTCTCACGGGCGGGTCCTGTAGTGCCGCGCACACTAGCAGCCGCTGACCAGGACAGCCCGAGCCCCTCACAGTCAGAGGACAGCGGAAGCATTGCCTAATGGACGATCCACAGAGCTGGCTTGATTTATATTTTATTCTAAACCAATTTGGGGTTGATGCAAAAGAAAGAAAAACATCTTTGAAGTTCTGAAAAAAAAAGGACTTCAAAGATGTTTTCCTTTCTTCTTCATTGAATCCACGGTTTTTAGACTGTTTCCTGCATGTCTAAACAAAAAAGCATTTGTTGAGAGATTTCAGGTCCTGATTGACTTAAAAGAGGCTTTGAAATCAAGGGACAATTAAATTTACTTTTAGCTACATAGAAGAAGGCATGTTATTCACAGCTGTCAAGCATCGTGGGGAATCTCTCCTCATAAAATTCTACATTTCCTAAATTAAGTTATAGACCCATTTTCCCTGGGAGAGAGACAGTTTTAATCGCATGGCCCAACAAATACAATTATGGCTTAGACTTCTTTACATACTTTCCCTCTATAACATTCTAATAGCTTTATCATTAAGATGACCACCAAGTTTTATTTGTTTGGTATTTCTCCAGAATAAAAGGAGAATATAAGCTAAGAAGTCTTAGGAACAGCTCTAAATGACAGGAAAAAAAAAATCAAGGCAGGCAAGTATCTTGTACTTGTATGAATAGCTCTCCTTGTGGCAACAATGCCAAATGAAAAGGGCAGTTAATAGCAGTATGAGAATTACAGGTATTTACTTACCCAAAGCCTTGAGTGACATAGAGCTAAATGCACCTGGAGGTGTGTCCGCCTTCCCTAGTTCTGGGTTCCCCAGCTTACCTGAAGAGTGGACTGTCACAGCACACGCAATGATACATTCCTGCCTCCTCGTTACTCAGGTAGCTCCCACTGAAAGGCTGAAAGTAAAATAGAGACATCATGTTCAGTTTCTCACACTACCAGCAGCAGATGAGAGAGCAGATCTGAATCCTAGATGAGTCTCCATATCAAGGAATTTCTGTATTAATTTGACAAAGTGCAAATACTACTAGACAGAAAATTAGAATGCATCGATGAAGCAGCCTGCAGGCTTATTTACAGCCGGCTTTTATTGTGCCAAATATTCGTATTATGACATTAATCATGCTTTGTATTTATATAGCACCTTTTATCCAAGAATAGCAAAGTCAGTGAAAAAGCCAGAGAGCAGAGTCTTGTCTTCTGCAATCATATAAGACTTGATTCAAATCTTAATCAAGACTTGTCTTGATCGTGTAAGACAACAGGAACCTAGTCCACTAACACATTTCAAAATCTCCAGTGGAAGAGAGAATACAAATACATAGAAAGCAGAATTTAGGGAGGCCAGGGGATGTGCCTTTAGTAAGCTTCCCCTGGTATTTAGTACACTGAAATTTTTTGTTTTTCAAACAGTCTGATTTTGTTGCCCTTGGTAGAGTGCCATGGCACCGTAGCTCACGGCAACCGCAAACTCTTAGGCTTGAATAATCTTGCTTCAGCCTAAGAGCAGCTGGGACTACAGGCACCCACCACAATGCCCAGCTAGTTTTAGACCCCCTCACTCTTGCTCAAGCAATCCACCTGCCTTGGCCTCCCAGAGCACTAGATGTCAGGTGTGAGCCACAGCACCCAGCCAGCACAGTGCACATACAATGAATGTTGAACAGTGAACCAGAGCCCCTTGGTGCCTAGGATCCTACTTAGATGAAATTTCTACACTAGTTGTGGCTTAAAGAGTTTAAAAGTCTGCAAAGGTATTTCAAGAGGAATGCAGAGAGACAAGGCAAGTTGGCTGAGTCGATTTTTTTAAATGTTATTTTACAAACAGGATGCCTCCCCCTTTTTGTTATCAAAGGCCATTTTGCCCATTCCTTTTGCCATCTCCTATGTTGAAGAAAATTAAAGATAAAGAAACGTTTGCACAAGCTAAGTACAAAGACCCAAGGTCTCAGTGCCTGGTGATGAGCACCTATCCCACTTTATAGGCTATAGGAGAAGCTAACGCACAGAAAGGTTCACAAGTGACAAAGCTGACTCAGGAAATCACCTGGACCCTTTTGCCTTCTCCAGATTCCTCGACTCCAAAAATTCACAGGTTGTACACTGAAATTCCCTGTGGTAGTATTAACAGCACATTTTCAGCAAGTGGCATAACAGACAATTTCAAATTAACCTTCTGAGCCTACCATCTGGGCACACTTGGAGGTTTTCCCTCTTAAAAAACCACAGACTTTTAGCTGCAGAAATCCAAGCAGTACTGAGCTGATCTTTTATGGCCATTTCGTCAAATGCCTGATCCCAACGCTGGCACCGATGGACATATATAATGAAGTGGGTTGCCCATCCTCCCCCTGAGTTGCCTCCCCTCCAGGCTAAAGGGCAGCCAGTCCAAAGGCTGAGCTAGAAAAGCCTATTCATAGGATTCAGGTGGCCTGGTAAGTGTCAAAATATAATTGCATCTTTGCAGGGGGCAGCTGGGCAGAGAAAGTGACAGGGAACTGGTATCACAGTAAAAAAAAAAAGTAATAATAAAAATAAAGAATTCAAATGAAAAAGAATCTTTGGCCAACATACCTTACCAAATGACAATAGCTGCTCCCTCTTTGCTGAGCTTCCTGTGTCCCCTCCCCTCTCCCCAATTTTAGACAGGTCCTTACTATCTATTTAGGAGCCAAACTCCACTTCTAGCTCATGTGTATTCCAGCATTTCCACCCCAAAGCTGGGCTGGGTGCTAATACTGCAGATATGGCAGGGGGTGGGGAACAAACCCACAGTTCCTGCACTCACGGAACTCGCCACCTAGAGGGGAAGAGACAGGTGGTTACAGCTGTGACAGAAATGGCATACAGTTTGGGTAACATCGTGTCCTTCCCTATGAAGGGAGTTTTTGTGAAGGTTTTCAGCATTAAATACTCACTGAGATGGTGGCAGGGGATGTCTTTTTCCCCCCTTAACCTTTTATTACTATTATTTTTAAATGCACAGCTGATTGATGTTTATTATAGAAAATTTTCAAAACACTTATCTGGGTGTTGAGGGATGAGTAAGAGTTAATCAGAGGAAGAAATGGAAGAGGATTTCTGGCCAGCAGAGCAGCTGGGGGAAGGCCACACACGGGGACAAGGCTGAGGAAGAGAATGGGCAGACAGTGCTGGACAGGCAGGAGGGGGCGGACCAGGTTAGCCCACAATGAAGAACCTAAACTCAGTCCTGCCCTCAAAGCAAAGCTACTGGAAACTTGTGATGGGGGTGTACACCTGCCCACACACACACACAATTTAACCCAATTAGCAGGAAACAGGACAGAGCTAGTTTTTAGAAAGCTCATTTGACATCTGGGTGAAGAATGATTAGAGAGGGGACAGAAGCTGCTGGAGGCAGAGAGTAATGCCACCTTGGTCACTCACAGACCTGGAGACTGCTCCTGCTCAGACAGAGCAGTGGAAAGAAAAGAAAGAGAGCCAGAAATAATTGTAGAAGAGAAAACTGCAAGGACTGGCTGTAGAGAGCGGGGCTGGGGTTAGAGACACAGTGACATTTGAGATTCCCCTGCGATTTCAAGGTCTGTCTGGACTATTTGGAATGAATGACCGCAGATAATTTCACATGAAACCGTTACAAAGGTGGGGACAGAGCCAACGGAAACCAACAAGGGACCCCCACTAGGCCTATGCCACAAAGGAAGGGAGGCAGAAGTGACCAGGACCCAGTGTGGCTGCAGCTGCAGAAGGGGGCTGCCCCCTGTAGGAGAGGAACAGCACTGCAGGAGGACCCAGTGTGGCTGCAGCTGCAGGAGGGGGCTGCCCCCTGTAGGAGAGGAACAGCACTGCAGGAGGACCCAGTGTGGCTGCAGCTGCAGAAGGGGGCTGCCCCCTGTAGGAGAGGAACAGCACTGCAGGAGGACCCAGTGTGGCTGCAGCTGCAGGAGGGGGCTGCCCCCTGTAGGAGAGGAACAGCACTGCAGGA
>CAUYON010000053.1:0-12549 GCA_963573935.1 Arctocebus calabarensis
TGTAAAATAATATTCATCACTGTGCTTCTGAAATTCTCTGTGGTAAAGAAGTTTTTTCAAATTTCCAGTCTTTTAGAGACTGATAGTTTTGGTCCACATCTTTTTTTGTTTTGTTTGTTTGTTTGTTTGTTTGTTTGTTTGTTTTTGAGACAGAATCTCATTCTGTTGCCCTGGGTAGAGTGCCATGGCATCATAGCTCACAGCAATCTCAAATTCTTGGGCTTGAGCAATCCTCTTGCCTCAGCCTCCCAAGTAGGTGAGAATACAGGCATCCTCCCCCACTCCCAGCTAGTGGTCCAAATCTTGTTCAGTGAGACAAAAGTGCACTGACCATATTCGTGGATGTCATGGCAAATATTGAATTGTTATAAATATTTCGGAATTCTTACTCTCAATTTCTGTCCTGTCTCCTCGTGGACCAGGAACATACCAGTCTGAATTACACCTGAATAGCACTGTTCTAGATTACTGAAGTCTAACTTTACAAGTAACAGAATGATTTTCATAGCAACCCTAGATGACTGTCTGATTGAGGACCTCAGTCCTAAGTACACGGCCTGAGGGGACTAACCCAGTGACTGTCAATTCCATGACAACTTGGAGAGGGCAAGGGCGAGCTGAGGAGGGGAGAACCATGGCCAAGTAGTTAAAGCCAAATGTAGACTTCCCACTTAAACCTAAGCAGTCTTACTACTCGGGGGTTGTATAGTTTCATTTGGGTAAAGGATTCGATGGCTAAAAGTAAAAAAAGAAAATCATTGATTCTCTAACACTTATTTTGCAGATGAGACAAGGCCAAAGGGATTATATTATAACACTTGCTACACAAACACTTGTACCCACATGGACTTTTCTTTGAGTTTAATGGGAAAGCTGCAATTTAATTTGATTTTTTAAATATACAGAGTGGGCACAGTAGGGAAAGACTATACATAGAAACCAAATGCATGCTCCTTTAAGAACAGACACTTGGTTGTGCACAAGCAGCACATGCCACTCTGGAAGGCAGAGGTGGGAGGATTTCTTGAGGCCAAGAGTTCAAGACCAACCTGGGCAACATAGTGAGATTCCCCATCTCTACAAAAAAAGAGAAAAAAAATAAAAAATAAATTTTTGTAATTAGCCTGGCTATAAGAACAGAAATTTTCAATGTCTTTGCTTTGTATACTTTAGTCTTGGGACCTGTACGCTATCTTAGATGGGAGAGAAAAAAACCTTCCATACCTCAGGGGATAGCAATGGGTTTGGTGTTTTTACAGCCCTAGACAAGTACAGACATAATCACAGTTCTGACTCTATTGAATTTTTAACCCAGTTTCTTTTTCTTTTAAAAAGAAACTCTTAAAAGTAATTCCTATCTCCTTTTGTTTGAAATGTGGGTTAATGCTAAATAAGTCCCCTGAGACACACACCTCATTTGCTTGTGCTCTCTTGGTAATTGCAGGGTAAACACATATGACACAGAAAGAAATCCATGCCATGGTAAACTTACCTAATTGACTGTAATTAATCTAAATTGTGCAATATAAACCCACTAACTAAATAACATGCTGAGCATTTGTGATATGGTTTTCAGAGCCTCTACCCAGAAATCCATGGTAGCCTCAGCCATTCAAATGATTCTTAAGCAGTCTCATCTTCACTAAATATAAAACAAAGAGAGTCACTTAAATCACCATGGGAAATCTCTCACAAATATATTTTTTCCTACTAATTACTTATGTGACATTTTGTCAATATTCCAAAATATTTGCTTCATTTACTAATAGTTTAAAAATCAGCATTTTTTTTTTTTGAGACAAAGTCTTACTCTGTTGCCCTGGCTAGAGTTCAGTAGTGTCATCATAGCTCACTGCAACCTAAAACTCCTAGGCTTAAGTAATCCTCCCGCCTCAACCTCCCAAGAAGCCCTGGCACTACAAGCATGCATCACCACACCTAGCTAATTTTTCTATTTTTTTGTAGAGAAAGGATCTTGCTATGTTACTCAGGCTGGTCTTGCTCTTACTCAGGCTGGTCTTGAACTCCTGACCTCAAGTGGTCCTCCTGCCTGGACTTCCCAAAGTACTGGGATTACAGGCATGAGCCAGCATACCTGGCCAAAACTGGCACTTATAAAGTAATAGCAGTAAAAGTGTAGCATACGTAAAGTTAATCACCACTTTGGCTAGAACAAGTTCATTATTTGGAAAAAGCTCCAAAATAGACTGCTAAGAACCCTACCACAAAAGGAAGTTAGAACTTCTTTTCACTGACAATGAGGAGTCTTTGTTCCTTTTGATGAATTATAATTAAACTTCCATATTAGATGACAGTTAAAGTTCTGTCTGTGCTCAAGAAGACAGATTAAAAGAACTGAGAGAGCTTTCAGCTACATAACCAACTGGCAATGCAAAATGAAAAAGAACATTTTTCTTTCCCGTAGATATGTTTTATTAAAATCCCTCTATTAGTGGTTATTTGAAAAAAGTGCTTCAAATAAGATAAAAATTCATGAGCAGCCAGAAATAAGACAAACATGTTAAAATGCATCAGTTTAAAGTTTATTTCTTAATTTTGATGATTGTACCACGGCAATGCAAGATGTTAACAATTAGGGGAAGCTGAGTGAAGAGCATATGAGAACTATCTGTTCTGTTTCTGCAGGTTTTATGTGTTGAAATTATTTTAAAATAAACACTTAAAAATTCATTGGTCACTTGAGCAGCTTATATAATTTCAGTGCTTAGAGAATAGAAAAGAGTTTTCTTTGACAAAGAATATTTTCACTTAATTTCATAGTGCTTACTCTTCAAATTATGTATGCTTTAGAAAGCTATATATCTTGCACAGAAAGTGTCAAATAAAATTAGTCAAATTGCTAAAAAAATGCATGCGCACCCCCACACACACATTTCAAAGTTAAGTGAGAAAAAAGTTGAGGAAATCCTGAAAGAAACATGACTTACTTATATGTATTATAATTCAAAAAGGAAGTCTAGTTCTCTAGTCTAAACTGTAGTCTCAGTTTTATCCTTTATACTGCATTTTTAATGTTCTTCAATGGGAAATATGTGTGGAGTTAGCAGAACAGAGACAGTTATGACAAGAAAGAACTTTAGCGAACACACCCTAGCAGGGATCAATACTTGCCAGGCCCAGAGACAGAGTATAAATGAATGAGGACAAAAGACAGACGCAGAGCTTCAGTCACACCTGAGAAGGCACACTCTCCCCTAAGAGATTCAAAATCACATTATAAGTAAAGCAAAACAAATACAAAAAAATACATTTGCACAAGTTAACCAAATAGATTGCAGACCATGATCCAGCTCCCTTCGTTCACCAGATGAGGAAATTAAGGCCTGGAGAGGTAAAATGATAGAGTTCAGATCACCTTCAGGGTCTAAATCTTAATGGAAAACTCTAGGGTAAATAGGAAAGAGAGAACTTGTTAACATTGACCTTTAGCCAACTGATGTTTGCATAACTTCATCTCCCTAACCCCGGGGTGTTTACAAAGATTCATTCATTCATCCTGGCTCACTCATGTGAAATATGTAGGTGGTATATTTCAATCATCATGTGGTAGGAAACAAAGCAGGAATGTATCCCTGGCTAAGAGCAAGTATTATTATCATGGTCTTGCTCCTGAGTCAGTGGACTTGACATCGTCCTTGTACAAATGGTTTATACTTTAGCAATTTCCTATTTCATTTTTAAATAAGCATTGGGGATAAAAAAATAGAAATTTTAATATTCTGGCCCTCTTCCACTTATTCCTCCAAATAGTTACTGACCACCTACTATGATGATAGATATTTCTTTGACTAATAACTAATCCAAGTTGATCTAAAAGTGTTGTTCCAAAATAACCAGAACATGTGCCAACAGATGCCACCACTGTAACCTTCTTATTTTCATAACTTAGTTTCATTCAAACATACATCTTTTGCTATAAGGGGAAATATGTGTGGATATGAATGCAGACTCTTTTTTTTTTTGAGACAGAGTTTCTCTTCCTACCCCCCCACCCCCTGTAGAGTACGATGGCATCAAAGCTCACAGCAACCCCAAACTCTTGGGCTCAACTGATTCTCTAGCCTCAGCCTCCCAGGGTAGCTGGGACTACAGGCACCTGCCACAATGCCCAGCTATGAGGTCTCACTCTGGCTCAGGCTAGTCTTGAACCTGTGAGCTTAGGCAATCCACCTGCCTTGGCCTCCCAGAGTTGGGATTATAGGCATGAGCCACGGCACCCGGCCCATAGATTCCCCTCAACTGTCATTGCACAATGATATTCATGATACGTTGTGTTTGTGCCTTGTGTGGACCCTACAGCACTCAATTCTATCCACAATATAGTTTATAACGTGCCTGTTACAGCAAATGATATTAAAAGGGGGGGAAAGGGTCCAGATGATGTAAAGGGAGAATTTATTTTAACCAGTCAACAAAAATAACTAATCACGTTAAATTTCTCTCTTCTCATTGACAATCCCAAACATAATAAGATAATATTCCATTTCCTGTTTTTGTGAGAAGGAAAAAGGTGACCATGGTATTCATTCATTACTCTAGGAAATACTTATTGAATCTCTAGTATATCTCAGGTACTAAGGATACAGCATTGAATAAGACATGGTCAATAATATCTTAAAAAAAATAGTTAACTATCATTGTAATAAGTCATAAAGTAAGCACAGATGCAAGCCAAACTTCTAGAACTTCTACAGGTAAGGAGAACACTGAATAAACAAACTGATGTTTACAACATTTAATGGTACTGCAAAAGCAAGAAGTACTTTCTAAGCCATAAAATAAAATTATCTTTCATCTAATAATATATTTTAAGTGCATTTTATTATTTACTATGCTCTGACTATGCACAAGACAATAATGGGCACTACAAAAAGAATCTCTCCACAACCCAGTATGTATGTGACATCATAAACATGAAGGTTAAATCATATGAAACTGATGAATGTGGCTTTTTTTTAAAAAAGGACAATTTTTATGGTTCAGCCTAACACAATGGATTAAGTAAGAACACTACTAGAAATGTCACAAAACAAAAAAAAATTAATTTCTAAATGAGACTATAAATGGAATGAAAGCAGGGAAAGAATGATCACTGTGGGCTAAAGAGCTATAGAAAGGCTTCCTGAACTGGGAGTCTGAAGAGAGACAGAAGGATGGGTAGAGTGTGTGAACAGTGTGCCAAAGGAGGGAACAAAGAGAGGGATGCACGATCCCGAAAGTGGTTTGGGGAGACAGTGAACAGATTAAATGAGCTACAGCTGAGGAATCTGGATGGAGGCAAATGCTGGGAAAGGAAGTTCCACAGCGAAGCTGCACCTAGCTGTGGAGCTCCTACCAGCTGGCTAAGTCTGGAAGCAACACTATTCTTCTTAGAAATTTAAAACGTTCACATGGGACTCAATTCAGTTTATTATCACATTCTCAAGATGATCTGTAATCTTTGGCAAACTCTTTTGAATAAAGAGAAATTTACCTGAAGTCATGTTAGAACTCATGGAGTTCAATAAACTGTTAAGTCACAGGAAGATCCCAAGTAGTTGTATTAGGCAAGGAGCAGATAATAGTCTCAACTAAAATAGTCTTTAAAAGAGATTCCTTTGACACAGACCTCAGAAAGATGACACCTTTCTCTTCCTCACTTCCATATCTGACATTTGGTCACTAAGTTTGGGCTATTTTTCTGGCAAATATAGTTCTTCTGTGTTCACTTCACTCCATCCTCATTGCTGATATACTAGCCCAAGCTTCTTAACTATCACTCACCTGAACTACCATGGTCACCTCCTACATGATCGGCCAACTGCAAGTTTCTTCCCTCTCCATAACAACAAAAAATCTGTTCTCAGGCTGGGTGCCATGGCTCACACCTGTAATCCCAGCACTCTGGGAGGCTGAGGCAGGTGACTCACCTGAGCTCAGAGTTTGGGACCAGACAGAGCTACAGCGAGACAACAAATAGCCCAGTGTGTGGTGTACACCTGGAGTCCCAGCTACTTGGGAGGCTGAGGCAAGAGAATCGCTTGAGCTCAAGAGTCTGAGGTTGCTGTGAGGTCTGATATCACAGCACTCTACCCAGAGTGACAGTGAGATTTTGTCTCAAAAAAAGAAAAGAAAATCTGTTCTCCACACAGTAGCCCTCTTTTTATGGTACAAATCTGATGAATTAAGACTTTATTGGCTTTCCATTTCTCATAGGATAAAAAAACTGACCAAGGTCTGTGAGGTATTACCTATAATTGATGCCCTTAGCCCCCTAGCCAGCTGCCACTCACACTTTGCCCTGAATCCCAACCCCAGAGCTGCTTGTCCTGGATACAGCAGAGTCTCCACTCCTAGACTCAATGGCTAGATTGGTAAAAAAAAAAAAAAAAAAAAGCCCAGAAGTCTTGTCCTTCAGCTCTCAACTCAAGTATCCATGCTTGGAGCTGAACTCCTAGACAGGATAACAAGGATAACAGCACTGCCAAGCACTGTCTTGCAGCTGTGATTCAGGCTGCATATTATTAGTTTACTAATATTATTATTAGTTTACTGTAAACCAGTCAAGCACAGGAAAGACAGCCTTTTGACTCATCCCCAGGATCTAACACATAATTTCTAGATTACAGCAAAAGATGTATTCAATAAATGACTGCTGAAGGAATGAATCAATGAACAAATCCCAAGCAAAATGTGACTGGGAAGGTCCAAGTATAGTTGGACTATCATGTTTTAGACAGTAATGATGATGAAGCAGCAAATTATTAAGTTTGCCCCAAGTGACCAGTATCCAATGATTGGAGAACATTGGTTTGACTAAAATCTCTACATAAATAGAAGAAAGTCACAAAGAAAATAATATATAGCAACACATTCATGTGAAATATGGAGTACCTCAATTATATTTAAACAGGACAATAAAATTTCCTAAAGAATTATAAATACTCACATTGTGTCAAGTGTAGCACACACACGTACATTATATAAATGTGACAGTCTGCACTGATGTGAGTTTACAAGTTATGCAATGTGAATTGTTCTGGTTACACCACTGGAATATAGTCAAAAAGGAACAATAGTGAGAGAGACCTGCTTTCTGCTTGCCCTCTGAGTGACCTCAGATATGTCCCTGAATGTCTCTAT
Organism: Arctocebus calabarensis; assembly: GCA_963573935.1. Taxonomy (NCBI): domain Eukaryota; kingdom Metazoa; phylum Chordata; class Mammalia; order Primates; family Lorisidae; genus Arctocebus; species Arctocebus calabarensis. The sequence goes on from CAUYON010000053.1 coordinate 7,144, forward strand.
TACTTTTCTAATCTACCAAAAATTAGAAATAACAATTTTCCCATGACAAGGTAGTAGTAGGGACTAAATAGTGTAAGTTATTTTTATGATAGCAGTTGTAAATATCACTGGTAATATTACTACTCCACATGAAGAGCTTGTTCTGTCTAAATCATTTGTATATATTTGCTGACTTTTACTCCTTGACATAAGATTTAAAATAGGCTTTAATTTCAATGTCACAAATGTGTTAATTTTTTAAACCTAGTAAGGCTTATTCTTATATGCACTCTAGTATATTTATTTAATCCTTAAAACAACCTTATGAAATGAGTTGTGTTGCATCTCAACTTAAAGATGAAGAAACTAAAACACTAAAAAGTAATGTGATCAAGATCTCATATCTAGTAATAACAACAAAAATAAGAACAAATGTTCACATGGTGGTTACCCTTTGCAGCACTGTCCAAAGTGCTCTCCATACATTGCCCAATATATATTCCTAAGAAATCTATAGGTAGCCGCCAATATTATCCCTATTTCACAAATAAGGAGCATGATGACTAAAGAGGTTAAGTCATTTGCCCTGGTGACACAGCTGGTAGACGATAGAGCAGAGATTTGAAGTTAGGCAGAGCTATTAATCCTATGCAATACTAACTCTCATTTATTGGTAACATCTATCCAAAGCTCTATTCACCTGTCTTTAGGGGTGTCCAACCTTTCTTCTTTTCTGCCACACATTGGATAAGTAAGAGTTGTCTTGGGCCACACCTTAAATACACAAACTCTAACAAAAGCTGATGAGCAAAAGAAAAAGTCTGTGCATAGTGCACATTTTTGCAACACCCAATAGCACAAATGAGCAAAGAGTCCTTGATAATCTGCAAGTAGCCCATGGGCTGAAGGTTAGATCTCCCTGTTAGACAAATGTTTACCTTTTTAATAAACAAATATGGCTTTACACATACTTCTTTCAAATTCATTAAAAATTCCCTGTCTTTTGCAAAATACACTAAATTCCTGATGGCTCAGGGTCAATGTTATGGCGGCTCTGCTTTATCTGTCTGTAGTTCTTAATTTAATTTTTATAAGAGGACTCTTCAAAGTCTCTTTTCTGAATATAAGCAAACTGATTATCATTTGATCACTCTGACTTTGCTGAATGCTTTGATGCTAGAATCTATGTCTATTATAACTAATCCTAAGATTTAATAAGCTCTGAGTGGACGCCAACTCCATGGAGTTAAGTACATGTATGACCTTTATTACTACTACTGCAGATTTAGCCAACATGAGGGACATCTGACTTATAGGTAAGAATAAGGGGTTATTTTACCAAATGAAAAATCATGTATTTTTTCCACTGCTCGTGTTCTTTTCTGAATGACACGTGTCAGGCATATACATGAGCATGTTGAAAGTTCACTTTCTCTGAAAGATCAAATTTTTCAAAAATGTAAGGCCCGTTCTCAAATCTAAGTCACACATCCCATCCCCAAGCTGACACTTTCTATCCCTTCATCCTGCCTTTTTTCAAAACCTGTTTACTTATCTCTCTTGCCCAAGTAGAACAAATATAGCAAACACTTACATGGCACTTCCTATGTACCTACCACTGTGCTAAGAAAATTGTCCACATCAATGCATGTAATATTCATAGCCACTCCATTTTACAGCTGAAGAAACTGAAGCACAAAAAAATCAAGGTGGCGCCTGTGGCTCAAGGAGTAGGGCGCTAGCCCCATATACCAGGAGTGGTGGATTCAAGCCCGGTCCTGGCCAAAAACTGCAAAAAATAATTAAATAAATAAATAAAGTAACTTGCCAGAGGTCCCCCAGCTAGTAGTGAGGAAACTAGGATTTCACTCCAGGAAATCTGGCTCAACTATCAGGGTTCTATGGACTCTGCTCTCTACCACCCCTGAGAAATGTCCTAAGAAAACAGTGCCTTTCTTTTTGTTCACTGATGAATGACCAATGTACTCATTTTGCTGACTTTCTGAATGAACTTCTAGCTTCTCTCTGCCTACCCAAGTGCTCAGTTGAGTTCACTCTGACTTCTGTCTTGACTGGCCCGGACAGGCCGAAGAACATTCTGGGCCCTTCCTTCATCTCCTAAATACTTTTCTGGTTGTATTCTCTTGTGACTTACCCTCATCCAGCAAGGAACCCTGGGCCCAGTAAATGGCCAATAAAGATGCAGTATAATGACAAGGCTGTGTCCCAGAAATTGCACTTGATTAAATCAAAAGATTGATAAAGGGCTGGGCATGGTGGCTCAGGCCTGCAATACTAGCACTCTGGGAAGCTGAGATGGGCGGATTGCTTGAGCTCAAAAGTTCAAGACCAACCTGACGAATTTTGGTAGATTTGTCTCTACTAAAAATAGAAAAACTATTCAGGCAGAGTGGAACATGCCTGTAGTCCCAGCTACTCTGGAGCCTAAGGCAAGAAGATTGCTAAAATCCAAGAGTTTGAGGTTGCTGTGAGCTATGATGTCATAGCACTCTACCCAGGGTGGCAAAGTGAAATTCTGTCTCTAAAAAAAAAAAAAAATTAATAAAGAAACTGATTAGAGGCCAAGTAACTTGTTAAGGACCACAGAACTAAAGTGCTATAGTGCTACAAACTACCTATGTGTGACTTCCAAGCTTAGTCCTTGCAAATCATGCTGTACTCTCTCTCACTTTCGCCCCTCTCCCTTTTTAAACTTAAGCCACATAATAACAACTTCCACGATAATGACTATGGAATGACATATAGACTGTGCATTAAAATCCACAATTTTGAAATTAAAGTAAATCCTATAAATTGAACAGTCAGCTTTTATAAACAAAAACTTCACTGGCCAGAAGCTATTTCTGGCTTTTCTAGAACTTAATAAGGATGCCATAAAAAATAACTTCTAATTTTATTTATTTATTTTTTTCTGAGACAGAGTCTCACTATGTTACCCTCAGTAGAGTGCTGTGTCCTCACAGCTCACAGCAACCTCAATCTCTTGGACTTAAGTGATTCTCTTGCCCCAGCCTGGAAAGTAGCTGGGACTTCAGGCGCTTGCCACAACACCAGGCAATTTGTTGTTGTTGTTGTTGTCACTGTTGTTTAGCAGGCCCAAGCCTAGTTTGAGCCTACCAGCTGGCACCTTAATCACTGAGCTATAGTGCTGAGATTAACTTCTAATTTTACAGATTCATTCATCTAACAAGTTACATGCCTTGTACTGAGCTAACTGCTAGAATTACAATAATGGTTAAGACAAACATGGCCCATGGCCCCTGCCCTCTCCCTCACATTGAGTCTTCATAGAATCTAGAAGAAGAAGCAGAAAAGTAATCAGGCAACACACAAAGAATGGGGAGGGAGAGCAGGACTAGAGTGAAAAAAAGGGTGTCCATCCCCAGCGGCGAGTAACAGGTGAGATAACTACATGCAGGAGAGATAGAGGCATGTTCTGGGAACAAACAAAAAAGAATTGCTAATAGAAGGCCCAACTAAGGATTAGATTAGGGTAATGGAAAATCTTTGCAGGTCTTTAAGCAGGAAAGGGAAACACTCTTATATACTTTTTAAAAAGACCAGTCTAACATTGTTGAGGGAAATGGGTTAGACAGGACCAGACCAGAATGGAGATGGTGATATGGGCATTGGTTCAACATCTATTAAGAAGGGATAGCCTTGACAATTGTTGGAGATGCAGAGAAAGAGCAGGTAAGTGTCAGGGATGTTGCCCAGAGTGTGGATTTTGAATGAGCGGTAGTGCCTAAAATAGAGTCCAAAGCCGGGAGCGGAGCGGTGGCTCACGCCTATAATCCCAGCATTCTGGGAAACCGAGCAGGGTGGACTGCCTGAGCTCTCAAATTCGAGAGCAGCCTGAGCATGCGCCGGACCTCAGTCCCAAAAAATAGCCGGGCGTTGTAGCCCGCGGTTGTAGTCCCGGCTACTCGCGAGGCTGAGGTAAGAGAATCACTTGAGCCCAAGAGTTGGAGACTGCAGTGAGCTATGACAACACAGCACTCTACTGAGGGCGACAAAGCCATGGGCGACTGTCTCAAAAAAGGCAGTAGCCGTCAGGTGAGGGGTGGCATTTAGGTGTGCACATGTGTACAGTTAACTAGCGGTTAGATTCTGGCATCTTGGCATCTGGTGCTTAGTGGTGCAGGCGAGGCCCAAGGTGGAAGGCTTTCTAGGTATCAACGGACAGCGCTCGAAGGTGAGGAGGTGGAAGGGCTCACTCCGGTGGAGCAGGGAAGCAGAGGAACCAATCAGAGCTGCAACATGAAGGGGAGGCAGAAAAGCGACGCTCACAGGGGTGAAGAACGAGACTCAGGAGGCGTCGGAGCCGATGGAAAGGAACACGCTCAGGCTCCGTTTAACGAGGCTCCGTTTACATTCTATTGACATGGAAGCGCCATCACTGAAGGCACTTTCCCACCATCCATCGTGCAACACAAACCCACTTGTTTTGAGGAGACTGGCTCACGCAAGTGACTCATTCCCCCAAGACAGCCTGCATTCTCGGGGCCGCTCCGCAGGGAGCTGGGGGCATCTCCCCGGGGACCCTGCCTCAAACCTCCAGCCAACACGGGCACAGCACGGCCCCCGCCCCACTCACCGCGCCGGAGGGACGGTCCCTCCTTCAAAGCAATCTCCAAATCGTCCTTCTCATCCTCGCTGCGGCTATTACCCGCTGCTCCAGATCCGGGGTCCCGTCCAGTCTCAGCCCGTCCCACCCACCCCCCAGCCCACTCCTAGTTCCCTCAACCCTGGGGGAGACGCGGCCAGCGGCACCGTCGGTTTTTCAATCAAATCCTCCTTCAGGCTACCAACCGGCGCTGCCTGAACCAATGCCGACACTCCTTTCTCTGACCCGCGGACACCTCAGCCAATGGGGAACGGCCATGCTGCGAAGTGCACAGCGCCTAGCGACAGATGACGCCCGCCTCAGTTGCCACAGCAACCAGAGAACAGGCTGGGTCCAACCAGGAGCCCATACGGACGGTGCTTTAAGGTTGCACTGCAGCCACTTGACATGGCTATAGAGCTGCCACAGGTCTCCCAAAGGCCGTCGAAGTTTTCTGGGCTTGGGGTGCCCAGTCTTCGGTGGGAAAAGGAAGCTTCATCCTGGGGTATTTAATTTCAAGAACTGCAAAAGGCTAAAAAGTTAAATCTATTCTCTTTCAAAGCAAAGATTTAACTTGATAAGGAATCAATGCAACATGCTAAATACTTTTCATATGGTAAACATCAGGCACACTGAATGAGGCTGTGAAAATAAGAGTGAGCTGCCTGGGATTCAAGAGATTGGGATGGTACACCTTTCACCAGATTGTTTTGTGATCTTGGAGTGCACCTTTTGTAAAATTCTTCTTTCTTTAAAAATTTTATCATCTCTCGATTCAGCAGGAAGCAGTTAGATTGAGT
>CAUYON010000056.1:0-13164 GCA_963573935.1 Arctocebus calabarensis
ATGATCTGTTTTTTGAAATTATCTTTTACTTTTATTTATAAATATTAGTTGTCTATTTTTTGAGACTTTGGAAAAAAATAAGAAGTTAACTGATGACTCCATACTGAGCCTCAGAGTCAAAGCTCTCTATAATAGACATACTCTTATCTGACAATGTGAATGTTACTTTCTTTGCATTATTATTATTGTTATTGCTTAATAATTCGAGGCAGCAATCTTCTGATTTCTTTTCTGAATGTATTTGTCTTCGTTCATTCTTTATGAGGTTTTTGTTTCTAGTCCTTATCTTTAACATTGTTATTGTTATTAGATTTTAAGCCTTTTTAATTCTGTGAAGGCAAAAAGTGGAAACCTAATAAACATATGTATATGTAAAAAAGAAAAAAAGAAAAGTACTCAGCTCAATAAACATTTCAAATAAATAATTTTATCAAGCAATCAATAGCAAGAACAAGATTAAAGGGGTTGCAGCTGAAAGCTATTATGTAATGAATTCCTATGGACTGAATTGTGTTCTCCCAAAAGATATGTTTAAATCCTATACCCTAGTACCTGTAAATGTGACCCTATTTATAGATCAGGTGTTTGTGGATATATTTAAGTTAAGATGAGATCCTACTAAATTAGGGTGGACCCTAATCTAACAACCTCTGTCCTTAAAAGAAGAAACAAATTTGTACATAGACTCACACAGAGAGGAGCATGCCACGTGAAGAAGGAGATAGGAATGATGTGGCTATAAGCCAAGAATTGTTCATAACCACCCATCAGAACGTAGAACAAGCAAGGAAAAATCCTCCTAAGAGGCTTAAGGAAGAACATGGTTTTGCCAATAATGTGATTTCAGACTCAGAGCATCTATAACTGTGAGACAAAAAAATTTTGTTGCTTTCACCCACCCAGTTTGTGATAATTTACCATGCAGCTCTAAAAAACTAATGTATATAAATATATATAAATGTTATGCCCTTTCTCATCAACTTCCGGAATATTAGAATTTCATAGAATATTTAAATGGAATATTTTAAATAAATATTCTGAAACTCTTTAGTACAGGACAATATAAACTATGCTTGACCAACAGTTGTGGTGTGAGGTTTTGATTACTCATCAAACTCGTAAGTAAAAGAGACTTTGCTGATCCTCAAAATAAGCTTCACACATCCTCTGGGAAAGGATACAGGATAGCCAAGCCTAAATGTTCAGGAACAGCAGAACAGAGGCATATGACTGCCAGCCACAGCTCCTAAATGTAAAATCCCTGTAAACTGGGATGCATAGAATCACAGAAGAGGAGGTTAGTATGTACGGACCACTTCAGCACAGAGAAGCCATCAGCTCTAGGATCCCATCAGCTTTTCTCCGTGCTAGACTCTAATCCTCCTAGAGATATACCATTAAATCCCATTTCCATGAATTGCTCATCACTTATAGATTACTCCCATCCAGGTTGTTCAATAAACAGTTTACGATCCCAAGCACATTACATATCATCAACCTCAGGGGCACTCATTTATCTTGCATCTGGCAGAAACTAACATAGTGTCAGTGTTCATGTTTCAAGGAGGAGGAGTCAACCAACGGTCAATTCCTCAGATGCCCTCGAAGTTAGAGAAAAGGTAACAGACTTGGCAATAACCCTTTGCCTTCAGATAGTATAACATATAGCTCAGAAATTTACTATTTTCAAAAATTGTTTAGATGTATTAATAAAATTTTTTCACTGCTGTGGCACCTTGTACATTTTAAAGCATTTACATACTTAACCACATTTGTTTTGCACTACTCACTGAGTCAAGATAGAATACTTGTGGGAACTTCTTCTCTGATTATAATTGCCAAATGAAAAAATCATCATTCCCTTATGAATGACTTTTAACCCAATTGCTAATAACTATTTTAGGAGACTGCTGGTATTGATTAAGTCAAATTAGGAATGTTTAGATGCATTGTCAAATTTTTAGGACAATCCCTAAAATAAAAATAGTAAGCTCTGGTCATCATTTCTTAACTCCACTTTGGACATCCGCCATTGGGATGTGTGGTCATTACTGTTACCCAGTGCAGTATCATGTTTAATGCATTTTCCTATCAAGCTGTGAATAGCTTTTGACCTAATCTAAACAATAGCACAAACTGATCCCTGCAATTTCACCAGTCATTATATGGAGTTATTTCACCATGGTAAACTCTACACTACTAAACAACAATTAGGTAACAAATCTTGGTAAGTAATACTCTAAGAAATTATTAAAACAGTACAAAAATCTGTTTTATGCTAATCAAAACCAAGTGAAATCTTCAGAGAGGTCATCTGATATTTCTTTACTGGAATTTTGTTACAATTCTTTTTTACATTGAATATTTAAGAATATTAAATTTCTTCAATATTTTGTTAGAAATATTGCCAAATACTTCACAATATACAGTGGAAGAAATCATCTGGAATTAGATTTATTAATCTGTTAATTTTACAAATATTTGTTATGACATTTCTGCATTGAGTTCTACATTAGGCACCAAAGACACAAGGGAGACCCAAATGCACTTGCGAAGTTTAGGGAGAGTGAGGTCTAGACATCGATTCAATAATCAACAGAGACATGAATAAATTACAAGCCAATAGGTTTGTGAAGGGAGGCTGCCCTTCTTTATTTTGGGAAAAACTGCTTTAATGGTCTCCTTTATTTATCTAAGAGTAAAAGGCAAAATACCTTTGTATGATCTTTCCCATACTTGGAAAAATAACTTGAGTGGTGTTGCCAAGGTGATTGAATATCTGGTTAGTAGGTCCTGTTGTCCTAGGAGGAGAATAAAGAAAGACCTGTTATGCTTTCAGTAGCTTTAGGACACTTTTGTCCGGTGGCTCTGCAGAAAGCTGAGCAGGGTTTCTACGGCTGGCCACTAGAACTAGCCATGATCACTCATGCCCCAGGGAAGGCTGGAGGATGAACAGCTTAGCGCCCCTGCAAGATGAGTGGACATGAGAACAGCACTAGACACTCATGTCTCCTGGGATGTGAGAGGATGAAGCCTCTAAACTAATCAACACTGGCAGAACTGCCAGAAAAACGCTGTACCCTCTGGATACAGCTGGACTGAATGATTAGCTGCCTCCATTGAGTTATAGACCCAACTTTTAAAATTAATTTTGTCAGGGCGAGAGGGACTTTACAGCCCACCAGCATGCAATTTTTGCCAGGGGTATTCAGTTGCCCAATTTTCTGAACAATGGTGTTTCTTTTGCTAGAGTCTAATCTCAACCACTGCCACATTCTTGACTCCTAAGACACAGCACAGTTTGTCCCAAATCACTATTACCTCAGCCCTGTCAGGCAACAGAGAGCAGAACCTGACATGACCACTTCTCTGGGGTAACCGTGCCCACAATGGAAATGAGTATGAGACAGACTTGAGAGTGCTTGATGTTAGGCTTCTGGCCTATTTTTTTTTTTTTTTTGTAGAGACAGTGTCTCACTCCATTGCCCTCGGTAGAGTGCCCCGTGGCATCACAGCTCACAGCAACCTCCAACTCCTGGGCATAGGTGTTTCTCTTGCCTCAGTCCTCCAAGTAGCTGGGACTACAGGGGCCTGCCACAACGCCCAGCTAATGTTTTGTTGCAGTTTGGCCGGAGCCGGGTTTGAATCCTCGGTATATGGGGCTGGCGCCCTACCCACTGCCACAGGCACCTCCCAGGCTTCTGGCCTATTGATCTGGTGCTTCTCTAAAACAAGCTTTTTTTTTTTTTAATATAAAGTGCAACAATGTGAGATTTTCTTCTTTTTTATTTTCTTGTACATGTGTGTCTTATTCACAAAAAGACATGTATTTTTTTGTTTGTGTGTGTGGGTTAAGAGATAGGAATTAGGACTTTTAGAGGAGAAAGATAAGCGAAAGATAAAATTTCTGATCTTTAAAAGAGGATACTTTTAGTTGAAAGAAGACTTTATCTAAGAATAAGTACCTTAAAAACATAGTGTGCATACATTGAATGTATCAAGTTATAAGCCCAGTGAGATACATCAGAGAGTTTGAAATACAGAAGGTCCAGAAAAGCAGAAGCCCCTCTGAGTCTTGGGGAATTTCAGTGACAAGGAAGAAGATAAATAGATGAAGGTGCTGGTGGCAGCTCTCTAGACAGAAGTCGGAGATAGGAGATGTGTTGGATTGATTGAGGCTTAAATGCAGTGAGGAGCTTGCTCCATAATCCTAACTGGGAATTTAGAAGGAAATTACTACATAGGATGGCTTCAGATCCATCAGGCAATGCATGTTAAAAAGTTTTGAGCCTATCACGGTTAGGTAGAAGAAGGGTCTAAGTTTAGTGCGCCTAAACTTCTCTGGGACCAAATGAGACATCAGAGAAATCACGTATTTCTGAATAACCTAGAGAAGAGGAGTAGCTGAAGTCACTGCATTGAGAGTGCGCCAGCTGTAACCATGCCACCACTGTAATCACGGTGGGAGGTAACAATATAGCAATTGCTGCAGGGAAGACAGCCTATGCCAGGGGCCAAGCAAAGAAGACCAAGGTTCAAGAAGTTCTTCGTCACCAACGGGAGACTAGTTGCTTCTTAGACAGCCAGATGTAAAACACCAATCGCATTCATTAAAACCTCTCTGTTGAAATACTTCATGTGCTTTCTGTTTTTCTTATTAGTCAGGCCCAAACTGATAATAATCATTTTATTTGTTAACCTAGAGAAAGATCATGTATAATTCAACATTAGGCTGATTTCTTCTGGGGGAAAGAAAATAAATTAAAACTGAAGACCAAAGTTACTAAAAAATATTTCTCACATACATAATATAGAAAGTCATGTTATTGACTAGATTGAGATGGTTATTTGCCTTACATGAATACTTTTTGAATTCAAAATGATTTCTCATGTTTAACATATTCTCTTCTTTTGTCCTGCATGGGGATGAAAGATGTTTATGATGTTGATCCCATATATTCTAGCACTCGTCAAAGCTAAGTGGCTACTTGGAAGTATATCAGCAGGTTGCATTCTACCTGGCAGAACAGAAGCCTGGTCTAAAAATGTAATACAGTGTTTATATCTTAAACTGAATGATACACAAATTTAAGAATAATTTTAAAATCTGACCCCACGCAAAATAAAAATAAGTAGAAATTTCTGAAGACAAAATAAATACATCTTGAAGGAAATGAAATAATTTTAAGTGCCCGTATTATCACTTGACCTTCCAGATGCAGACCCAGCTACTTGTTTTATATTCCCATGTGCAACTAGAATATGAAAATGCTTGAAAGTGATGATATTTAAAAAAAATTAAATCTTGTATATTCTTCTGTATCACACAAAGTGAAGCATAGATTTGATTGACCTGATGAAAAGATAAATAATAATTTTTTTTTTTTGGACAGGTTATATCTGAGATAAAGAAGGGGTACAAAACAGGCCAAGATATCAAATGCCATTAAAATACGAATATAAGCAAAAAGGACCCTCTCCTAAGGGCTTCAGAGGCTCTAACCTAACTAAATGCAATGTTCTGAGAGGTGAGAGTAGGAAAGCATGCTATTATATCTCACAGGAAACATTCTGATTCTGGTGTCTCATTCTCATGACAAAGGTGGCAACCAGAATAGAGAATAGCACAGCATGAATCCGTCCTCCTGACAAAGACAGGAAGAATAATGGAAAATAATGCAAAGTTAGCACCTTCTTGTTCAAATATATTGTAATCTTAGGGTCTTCCTCTCTTCCAGCAAGGATGTAAGACATTTAGTCTTGACAAAGTGTAACTGCAATATAATAATTGCTAGAACTCTAGACATTAGAGAGTTTCACGGTTTGTTTTACAAATAGAAGGTGCATTGTCATTCACAAGTGTTTTCACTTTTCTGCAAGAATTTTTTTTAAGGGAAATATAATTGTTATATGGAATCTTATAGGAAATAGAACTAGGCTGTCTGTAAAAGAAAATAATTTATGGGGGACAAAAGAAGGGGAAAAATCTACTGCAATTGCTGTGGCTACAATATTTGTCACCATAGCAAGTGATAGTACAGAACAAATAGTATAGCTCTCTTTGTGTGTGTATATGTGTTCATACCATTATACGTGTGTGAACAAAAGTAAGCTGGAGATTGTAATAATAAAACCAACTTATAAAAGGCAAAAGAAAAACTTACTCCCCCTTATTATTAAAATATTTTTCAAGGATCAAAGCTCTACAGCCAAAGCAAACTAAAGAAATTCAAGTGCTTTTTAAAATAAAACTTGTGTGCCAATACTACCATGTAGGTGTTTATTTAAATTACTGTAACTCCTAGTCTAACCATAGCAAACTGTAATTAGAGGAATTCCCTGCAAATTCGACAGATTGTAACTATTCAAAAGCTTGTGCATGTGAATTTTTGAACTTTCATTCCAAAATATTTTTGCCATTTCTAGATACTGAGCTTACTAAACAATATTTTGAGAAGTTTCTGGTAGCAATGTAACAAGGGCTTTCCTATATTAATGCATTTAACTCTAACAACCGTTCTTTGAAGAAGAACCTACCATTAGCTGTACTTCACCAAGAAGAAACTTTCTTGGTGAAGCCCGTCGTCACACATCTATGTGGTGGGGTAAGAGCCTTGAAGAAACTTGATTGCCCCTGAAGTTTTGCTAAAAATAAAGCCAGATTAGCAGGAGAAATAGCATATAAACTTATGCACATAAATGGGAGGATAGCAGAGGAATTATTCCACCCCTGGTGGAGGTACAGATATACTTCTTCTTGTGGAAAGGTTATGGGGAGCACTGGATGATTTTAGGGAGGTTACAAATGATTTTTAAGGAATTCTAGGCCCTTGAAGAATGTATGATGACCTAGGGCAAAGAGTAGTGAGTTCTCAGACCAGGCTACAGTTTGTGACAAAAGTCTGTTCAAACATGTTGACAAACTTCCATTTTTTTCCTGATATATTTCTTTAGTTAATGAAAACTCAGCAAAGTGATGAGAGGTCATTGTCTTCTTAGGACAGTCTAAACTTTAGTGAGATGAGTGAACTTCAGAGAATAACTTCATCCTGCGCCTTTAGAGAAGCAAAGAATTGATATACAAGCGGGTAGGCAGAAGGTCAGAGAGACCCTGAGGCAGCTTCTTCATTTTAACATATCAAAGCATCGTATTTTAGGGTATCAGTTGCTAGGACCCAACATTCCCCTGTCAAAAACTTCCCTAGAAGTTTCACATACTAATAACTGATTTGTTGGCTATGGAGAGAAAAATCAAGTTAATAGCTCAGTGGTATGAGGTCTCATTAAACCATTCTCCTATTTCTGGGCATCATCCAGTTAGGAGGGGGGAACCTGTGGCCTTAAGGAAATTGGTGGCCTTCCTGGCCCTTAACTAGGGTCACTGAATACAAATTTTACATAACAAATCCTTTCATTAGAAAGGTTTAAAAGAGAAAGTTGAATCTTTTCTTGCCTTCTTTGGGGCTTAAAAGAAAAATAGTCTTGAAATTAGAAAGTTGAAGGTTTCTAAGTAATGTTTGAAATAAATCCTAAGCCAGCTTCCTTAGAGTTTAGAACATAGTCAACTGAATCCCAGTCACAGTCCACATGTTAAATTCTAAACATCTTCAATTAAAGTGAAACTGAGGAGTGGGGATCACAGTGATTTTTCTCATCTGTAGTTTTTGTGACACAAGTTTGTTTACACATGCGTCTTAGCATGCTGCGCCTCAGGAAAAAGGTAGTTGCACTTTCACTGAGCCCAAGGCAGAAAAATAGAAGAAAAATTTGGAAATATTAGTGTGCGGACTTATAGCCAGAAAAGAGTCAGAATCCAGTCCAAATATTAGACAAATAATAAAAACTCAAAACAACAAACAGGGCTAAAAATCTAATGACTTACATAACATCATTTTCTTCTGCAACATATTTTTTCTTTTTCCTGTCTGACATTTTTACCAAAGATGCATCATATAGGATCAATTTGTTTGTAAAATAAGTTTTAATCTTTTTTTGATTATTTGCATAAAATACAAAAATATACTGATAGCTCACATACTCTTTCTAAGTTGGCTTTGCTGGAATTCTTTCATAAAGAATCGTATATTAGACATATTAAACATTAAAAACCCTGAAAACCAACCCAAGACTTTACCAAGAGACTATGCTTATAATACCTATAAAAAATGCATGAACTCCTCTCTTCTTGACAATCTTGGGTCTATTCTTTACTTATCCCAAGTTTAGGAACATTGTACGGGAACAATGTAGATAAGAAACCAGGCCAGTCTTTTTCCAAATCTATTTGCTTTATAAATTCAAGTTCATTTTCTCAAAGTAGTCTAGTCAAATACAAAAAATAAGACATGCAAGTCAAATGCTTGGTAAAATAGTGTCTCCAGTGTGTCCTGTTACAATAACTAAATAAACAGAGTCTTATTGAACTTACATAAATAATTATAGTGGCACAAAATAAGAACACTCACAACATTACTTTTTATATTCTGGGGAAATAAGTTAAAAAGTCAAATGTTTTAATTTCACTCCGAAATGTATGTTTTACCCCATCAATGTAAGCTAAAAATAGCTCAGAAGAGAACAAAAGCTATATTCTTGACTCTGGAAAACAAAACAGAAGAAGAAGAATCAGCAATACTTCAAACAAAAATTTATAAACAAAAATTATAGTCTTCCAATAGTTTAGTCTCATGTAATTCACTTTTCTACTGAGGTTCAGTTAGAAATCTTTTTGAACCCATCAGGTTTTACTATCCAAGTTCTGGAAGTTTTTAGTGAGTCCAGTGATACGATCCCCCAAATAATGAGAAACCTTATTCAATAGTATTGGTCAGAGATAGGATTAAGGTGAGGGACTAAATACAGCAGTGTGTGCCTCCTCTATGGAGAGAAAACAGAATGGTAAGCAGATTCTCACGTTTCAAGCAGACCACCTAGGAGAGAATGGTAGGGTTCCACAGCCAAGTTACCTGAAGCACCAAAAGTGGGTTAGTGGAGGGTGCAGGGAAGCTTCCCTGGCCAGGGAGGACAGGGATTGGCAAACATTTGGCATAAGTTTCTCGATGTGGCAAAGAAAAGAGAAAGGCTCCTACCACTCCAGGCTCCAAGATGATCTTTCATGATCTTGGCTGGAAAAGAATCCCCAACTTCATCCATGCATAAGCAGTTGCTGGGAGAAGGCACAGAGACATAGTTCCAGAAAGAAAACTCACATGACTCCCACAGGTATCTGAGCCTAGAGCAGCTTGAGCTGGGCACCATTCAGGGAACCACCAGCGTACATGAAGTCGCTGCCCGGCTCTGAGGAGACAGAGCGGAACTCAGGCAATCCCATGCACCCTGAAAGGCCTCCACAGCTTTCTGTGGGCTGCTGCTTTTGAAACTGAGATATGAGTGGACAGCATTTTCCACAATTTCTCACTGATGTTTCCCAGCCTTTCCAGACACAGGTCCAAGTTGCTATGGTGAGAATTTGATAGTAGGCTGTGATGACCTAACCATGCAATGAAGTGAGGTGATTATATACCCTTCTTCTTAGGGGAAAGGGAGATAGGAAAGTGAAGATCATTTGGAGTGGGTTAGCAAATTATTTTTAGGGAAACTTAGTGGGATTGAAGTATATACAGTGGCTTAGGACAAAGTCTGTTGGGTTCACAGAGCTGACAATGATTTATGACAAAAATTTGCCTAGGCACGTTGACGGACTTCAGTCTTTCTTCCTAGGATTCAAATTCAGACAATAAAAACTTAAGGAAAGGATCTAGAAGTAATTGTTTTCCTCTTTGGTGTGTCTAGACTTTAGAAAGATAAGGGAACTTTAGAGAACAAAGTCATCTTCTGCTTTGGGAGAGACAAAAGATTAAGAGATGGCGGGGAGTGAAGGTGAAGGTCAGAGAGACTGAATTTCTTTCTTTAGTTCACTATGTCAACGAACAATATTTTAGGGTTTCAATTTTTAAGTCATTACATTGGAATTGCATTTCAAAGCTTAAAGTAAGGAGTGAAGTTGGCACTAAAACCTAGAGTACTATACTTTGAGACGTGTACTGTACTATACACATGTGAATAAATTTGAATCTGTTTCATATGAAAAAATGATCTATTAATTTCATATAATTTATTCATTAATAGAAGTATTATACACAAAAACTGAGTAATTGATTTGAATTTTTCAGGCACACATGTTCTACTGGCTTTTTGTTTTAAAGAACTCAGCAGTGGTTACTTTCAAATCACTCACAATGGGAAATCAGGTATCTGGGCACCTATTTCACTGGTGTTTTTTTGCATGCACATTCTAAAGAGTTTCTGAGAGAAACAGTCACTAAACAGACTGGAGTGGAGGCTGAGCCAAAGACCAGCTCGCTCGAGTCACTGTGTTCCTGAAGCATTGTGCAGTAGCACAGATAGAAGAAGAAACCACCTTGAAGAAAAAGCAGGTTAAATTTCATTAGCTGAGTCCTATTTGATGGGAGAGTGGGGGTGGGAGAACGGGGCAAGTCTGTATGTGATGAAGTTGTGAAGATCATGTTGCATGGGACATTTGAGAAACTGAATTGTAAAGTTAAATGAAGAATGTTAAAAAAAGGTATAGTAAGAAATAGAGACACTCACACTAATAGAAATAGACTTACAACATGTTCAGAATACATGAATGTCTAGAAAAAAATGCCAAACAATAATATTAATCCACATTTTTTGTTGCTTGCTCTGTGATAGATAGGCATCATCCTAAGTGCTTTCTGTGCATTTATGCATCTTCACAATAACCTTATACTGTTTTTATTGTTATGAACATTGTATCATTTAATAGAGTGAGACAGAGAGACATAGAGCTTGCCCAAGGAAGGCCACAGAACTGCTAAGGACTGGAATTGAACTGGAACTGGACTTTATCCTTCGCCATTAAGTTTCAGTAGATTGTTGCTTTGCTGCCCAGGCTAGAGTGCCATAGCCTGGGCCTACCTCACAGTAGCCTCAAACTCCTGGGCTCAAGTGGTCCTTCCGCCTCACCTAGTATCTGGGACTATAGGCACCTGCCACAGCGCCCATCTAATTTTTCTATTTTAGCAAAGACAGGGTCTTATTCTTGCTCAGGCTAGTCTCAAACTCCTGACCTCAGGCAATTCTCCTATCTCAGCCTCCCCGAATGCTAAGATTGCAGATGTGAGCCATCAGGCCCAGATGGAACTGGACTTTACCTTAGGCAGGTAGTTCTAGGCTCCGTAATCCTAATTACTGAGATACAACATTTTGTATTGTTGAAAGTACTAGAGATAGATGGAGAAACCTGGAAGAGGGCTGAAATTGAGGAGATTCTACCAAAAAATAAAAAGTGAATAGCAATGACGATTGTTTTTTACTTTTACTTTTTAAAATTCTACTTCAGGCAAGTTTAAGCTGGAAAATGTATATTGCGTACATTAATGGACAAAATGGAAATATAAGAAGTAGAAAGAGAAACGAAGGGAAGGAACTTAGTACAGAACAGCATACTTTCTACTCCGCTTTCCATATAATGTATTCTCGGTTAGTGTTTGTCACAAAGGCCTGAAGGTGCCCAAAGCAACAATGCTATTATTAACCTACAGAGTGCCATCTTATGGTTCCCCATTTAGTAGTAGTGCTTGTTTATGTTTCCTAATTAGCTTTGAGTTATTGGTTCTGCTCCCAGTCAATTAAAAGTGGTTTACAGAAAAAGAAGTGTGATTAGGGCAATTCAGGAGGTAATTAGAATATTTTGGGGACTCTCTGCTTTATAAATACTACCTATTCATCTTTCCTTGTTCTGAGAGGAGTTACTGAATGTCACTAGAAGCCAAAGTTAGAGTTTTAGAATTTGAATAAAAGGAAGAAGATGTTACTACTTATTTTGAAATGCATTGTAGAAGGAAAGTCTGCTGATACTCAGCTAGAGTATCAATCATTTCATATCTGGACAGTCCAGGTATAATATGATTGATGCCTCTGAAAATAAGGCTACTAATAGAGTCCATATTTGACTTCTTTTCATTATGTGCTAATTATACTATTTGCTAAACATATTAACATATTCTAGTGCAACAACATTTTAAAAGTGAACATTGTAGGATAACTTGATAAATATAAGCCCCCAAAATATTACCACTGATTCTTTGCCCTTTAATGTCAACTAATAGAAACTAATATGACCTAGTTGCTATTCTTTTGATCTAGGAGATTATGTATGTACCTTTGATGTATTCCACATCTGGAAGAGTTTATTTGTTCTGTGCAAATGGCTAACTTTCCTAGGTCTTAATCTCCTCTTCTCTAAGAAGGAATAAATAACATAATAAATTTCCTTTCTTCCTTCCTGCCTTCTAATGACATTTTGTTTAAGGATCACATTCTGTCCCCCTCAGTTACCAAGGTGTCTTAAGTCCTATCTTACTTTGGAATGTTTTATGTTTAAATTTGTGCTAACTATTTCTGTTATTAATATCCAAATTTAGTATTCAGATTAAGTATTAGAGTAAGGTAGAATTGATTAGAGTAACCCAATTAAATATATTTATGCCTACATATTCATCCTAGGTTTAATATGTATAAGTTTAGATACAAGCAAGTGTTGTGTTGGGAAAATATTGTCAGAATATGTTAAGCAAACACATCAATATTTATCCTATTAACAAAGTAATTCTTTCCTCCTTGAAGCAATTGTCTTGGAAGGCTATATACTTTATTTCAACAATTACACTACTGTTTAAAACTATATCTAAACTCATCTTCTGGAATTACCTTTCAAACCTATGATTCTTTAAGTGAAAAGTCTCACTGCTGGCAAAACTTCATCAATGATGAGTGGGTTTGGTTGCTCACAGGAAAAGACCAATTTTCTTCTAGAGCTTATTGAATGAATCCTCCACAACATCAAATGAGGTATTCCAAAATTGTTTTGAATAGTGATAGCGTCACTGCAGCAAATTCACACATCTAAGCTGGAATAACAAAATTTCTGTGAACAACCTTCCCCAAGGAAATTGCTATAAAGAATATCATTCATCCAGGAAGATGGCGGCGGAGACGGTCCTATAGCCCATCTCTCCCAGGTCAGCAGGTGAGAGGGTGGGAGCTCTGGATCTTTCCCCGTGTGAACTATTGGAGTGGATGGGCAACTGGTGAGACACAGAGATCGGGAGGATTGGC
>CAUYON010000058.1:0-14725 GCA_963573935.1 Arctocebus calabarensis
AGTGTCTCACTATGTATGGGTGGAGGGAGGGTAATTGGTGGGATCACACCTACGGTGCATCTTAGCAGGGTACTGGGGAAACTTATTAAATGTAGAGTATCAATGTCTTCATATAGTGATCAAGAAAATGCCATGAAGGCTTTCTCTAACAGCGCGATCAAAATATTTCTGATTGTATATGAAGCACATTCTGCCCTATTGATTGCACCAATGTACACAATTACGATTTAATAAAATTATTTTTAAAAAAAGATGATGAGCATTTTTTCATGTGTCTGTAAGCCATATGCCTATCTTCTTTAGAGAAGCTTCTGTTCAAGTCCCTTGCCCACAATGGAAAGGGATTACTTATTCTTTTCTTATTAGTAAGTTTGAGTTCTCAGTAAATTCTGGTTATCAAACCTTTGTCAGAAGCATAACCTGCAAATATCCTCTCCCATTCTGAGGGCTGTCTGCTTGCTTTACTTACTGTGTTCTTGGCTGTGCAGAAGCTTTTTAGTTTGATCAGATCCCAGTAATGTATTTAATAATAGCAAAGTCATGGAAGAAGCCCAAGTGCCCATCAATCAATGAATAGATAAATAAATTTTGGGGGATATATATATATATATATATATATATATATATATATATACACACCATGGAATATTATGCAGCCTTTAAAAAGGTGGAGACTTTACCTCTTTTATGTTCACATGGATGAGCTGAAACGTATCCTACTTAGCAAACTATCTCAAGAACGGGAGAAAAAATATCCAAAGTACTTAGTACTATTATGAAACCAAGTTACAATCACTCACACTTTCATAGGAAGAATAGATCACAACTATGGCCCAACATGAAGGGGGGAGGAGAGGAGGATGCAAGGGGAGGGGGAGGTCAGATAGAGGGAGGGTGAAAGGGGGGTCACACCTATGGTGCATAATGCAAGGGTACATGTCAGATCTATTAGTATAGAGTATAAACATCTTCACATAATAACTAAGTAAATGAGATGAGGTATGTATTAACCAAAGTGATGTAAGCATTCCTAAATAAACATGAAATCAGCACACTGTACCCCATAAATGCATTAGTATATACATGATCTATGTGTTTGTGATTTAATAAAAAAAATAAATAAATAAAAGGTAAGGCTTTCTTTTTTTTTTGAGACAGAGCCTCAAGCTGAACATCCTGGATAGAGTGCTGTGGCATCACAGCTCACAGCAACCTCCAATTCCTGGGCTCAAGCAAGTCTCCTGCCTCCGCCTCCCAAGTAGCTGGGACTACAGGCGCCTGCCACAACGCCTGGCCATTTCTTGGCTGCAGCTGTCATTGTTGTTTGGCAGGCCCGGGCCAGATTCGAACCCGCCAGCTCAGGTGTACGTGGCTGGCGCCTTAGCCCGTTGAGCCATAGACGCTGAGCCAAAGGTAAGGGTTTCTAATCTGGTAGGAGGAAAAAAAAAGAAAAACTGGTGAAGAGAAAAATGGGCTAACTATCTAGATTTATTTTTTTGTAATTTAAAATAGTGCCAAATTCCCAGTGAGTTCTCAAGAGATGTCAGCTGTCCAAGAAACTGTAAAAGATGATGAAACACACAGTGGTTCTTCAAAAGGCCCGTCACTCATGTCTGAGCACAGTATGGCACCAGGTTCCCAGCCTCATCCAAAGGACAGCCCATGTTATGCTCGGGTCCCAACAAAGCCATTCACCCTGTAACTAAGGCACTAGACTGAGTCCTCATGTCTACAAAGTTACCCAAGAAGAATTTATTCTTCCTTTACCACAACAGAAAAAAGAAAACATGTATCTAGAAGTGAGTGTGTCAGTGTTTGCAAGTTAAACCTGAAAAGTTCTCTTGGACTTCTTTTTTAAACTGTTGTATCTGAAATGAAATCATATACATTTTGCTTTACAAATCACTGTGATGACGGTTCTGAGACAGAATGCTTGAAAAGGCCATGGAGTCGAAGGGCATTCTATTAGCGAGTTTAGATCATAGGAACCAATCTACTGCTTGAATGGGTAAAAAAAGACATTTCAAGAAATGGCTTTAAAAACCAGAAGAAGGGTTGTCAAGGAAAAAAGATGACTTACACTTTTGAAAAACCACTAAGTAAAGACTGTCAGGCTTTAGTGTAAGACGAGAGTTGCTGCCAATATATCAGGACATCTGTCACGGGCTGATGTGGTAGTTAGTGTTCCATGTGACATTTTAAAATTTTCATACGGCCAAAGCAGCAAAACTCTTATTATTTGTATAGAAGTGCTTTATAGAATGCCTTATTGTTTGTATACAAGTGCTTTATAGAATGCCTGATTATTGTTTGTATACAAGTGCTTTATAGAATGCCTTATTGTTTGTATACAAGTGCTTTATAGAATGCCTGGTTATTGTTTGTATACAAGTGCTTTATAGAATGCCTTATTAAAAGGCCCTGCCCGTAAGATGAGGCATGCAAAAGAAGAAAGCAACTTAACGTGATGGAGGGGAGGAAGCTGCTTCCACACACGTGTGAGCCTGGTCAGTGCAGGGCTGGCATCAAAGAGAAACAGTGTCTCTAAAGGGACTTCCAAGCCAAGGTGTAAATTCCATAACCGGAAAAAAAATGAAGCAGTACCGGAAAGAGAATCAGGAACATAATCTTCTTGTATAAGAAGTGTATGCATCAGAAAAGCCTCCTAGAGGTTTTAAAGTACAGAGAGTAAAGCCTGTCAAAATTTAGAAGCAAAAAGAATAATTTGAGAGAGCATCATGAGAAGATGAAGAAAAAGCACCTGTCACCCAGCATAACTCTTCAATAAAAATCTTACTTTTTTACACACAGCCTGGCCCATGTACTAATATGATTCTTTCCCCAAATTGCAGTATCTTCCAACTCCATGAGTGAATGCAAGAAAATACACCACTTTCCTAACTGTAATGGAAAGGATAAAGTGAAATCTTCTGTAGTCAATAGCGATTTATTAAGGATCTATGTAAAAGGCAATGTATGTAAAAGGGCACAAACTCTAGAAGGAAATCTCTGTCCTAAGATAGCTTAAAATAAAGGATAGTAAACGCATAACCAGAGCACAAGGCAGCCTGTGACAAGTACTCTTGGAACTGTACAAACAACTCAGTCAGGTTCCATAACTTTGGTATTTCAGTGTCTCACAGCTGTGTTTGTGTCAACGTGGTGGTGTCCTACTGAGTGCGTACATTTTTTGTTGCATGTTTTTGTGTGCCATCACAAAAATGCTGGAGCTTGAGTAAATGCAATGAACAAACATTAAATTTCTTGTTAAACTTGGCAAGAGCAAAAGTGAAATCAGAGACATGTCAGTTCTGAGTTTATAGGGATAATGCCATGAAGACAATGGCAGTGAACAAATGGATTAAACATTTTTCTGAGGGGAGAGAAAAAATCACTGGTCAGGAGAGGTCAAGGTGCCAGTAACGACCAGAACTTACAAAAACACTGCAAGAATTTTTCAAATCTTATGTCAAAGGACTTGTGAGAAGCATTATGAAAAACTTAGACAAAAGGACCTGAACTTTTCACCAACAACTCATGACTCTTGCATCACAACAGTGCACCAGCTCTCACAGCACTGTCTGTGAGGAAGTTTTTAGCCAGTAAACAAATAACCATGTTTGAACACTCTCCTATCTCACCTGATCTGACCCCCAGTGACTTTTTTCTTTACCTAAAGATAAAGAAAATATTTAAAGGAAGATATTTGGTAACATTCAGGACATCAAGGGTAATATAATGACACTCTGATGGCCATTCCAGAAAAAGAGTTCCAAAATTGTTTGTAGGATGAACTAGGCCCTGGCATCAGTACATAGCTTCCCAAGGGAAGTACTTCAAAGGTAACCTTAGTGATACTCAGCAGTGAGGTATGTAGCACTTTTTCTAGGATGAATTTGTCAGACCCAATGTACCCAAGCTGGGAAAGGGTGTCCTGGAGGAGGTGTGATGGGAGACAGGCTAGGGAGTAGAGCAGTAGTTTTCTAGGACAAATAGGCACAGGCCCTGACTTGCAGAGTTCTTTCTGGGACCAAAGCACCAAGACAGGAAGTGTGGTCTGTGTGCAGAGAAGTAGTGCAGCCTTTCTAACCACGATAGGGTGGAGGGACAGGGGAAGACAGCTTCCCACCAGCTCCAGAAAGCAGAGAGAACAAGCTTTCTGGCAACAGACAGAAGGAAAGAATAGGCCTGTGAGAGGCTTTGGGAATATTACCCAAATGGGGAGAAAGAAATTGTGGAGGCTCCTACAGTAAGGTGATGATGGCCTGCACGGTGTTGGTGGTGGGGTGCTCAGGGAATGTACAGGGTTGGGGGACATTTAAATAAGGGGGGAGAAATTGGAAGTGGGAGGAAGAGGAAGGAAACAAACACAAATATCTTATATAATTAATCCTCTAATTACAATGGGGGGGAACTATCACTAATTTACAAATGAGAAAAGTAGGGAATGAGGGAGGTTAAGTGATATGAGAGCTAGAAGTTCAACCCCAGGCTGCCTCTAGTTAAGCCATGATCTATCATTCATATGGCTTTCCCAGTCTAGGCAGGGAACCCTAAGGGCTAGAAAGTGTTTTAGTTCCCCCACTGTGGGCACAATTTCAGCACAAGCAGTTAGGAAATGCTAAGGGGTTCGACATGGACTAGACTTCACCTGCTGCTATGCTTTGGATGTCTGTCCCCTCCAAACCTCATGTTGAAATTTGAGCTCAATACTTGGGTCGTGAACAGCTTGGTGCTGTTGGCCAGGGAGTGAAGGAGTTATCTATCAGTTCCCAGGAAAGCTGGTTGTTAAAAAGAGCCTGGCACCCCTCCCCCTTGCATCCTCTCTCACTGGTGTGATCCCTGCACACACCGGCTCCCCAGATCCCCTTTGCCTTTTACCGTGAGTGGAAGCAGCGTGAGGCTTTCACCAGATACCCAATCTTACGCCTTCCAGCCAGCAAAACCATGAGCTAAATAAACCTCTTTTCCTGATAAATTATCCAGACTCAGGTATTCCTTTACAACAACACAGACTAAGACATCCACTTGATCACATTTAGTATGGAAAACCTTCCCAGGTGGGTTTTATTTCTATTTTCCTTCTACAGAGGAGGAAACTGAGCTCAGGGCCTTAGATAACGTGCCCACGGTCAGCTGTAGCCCACTGCTTACTAATGTCTGCACAAGTTGTGATGGCCATGCAGCTGAAAGGACAGCAGCATTCTTTGTGTACACTCAGGCTGGACCCTGCACAGAGCCCAAGGCATTGGCTGGAAAATGCGAGGCTGCAAGTGTGCACTCAGGTCACCAAGACAAGTGAGCCAGAGCCCCCACCTGAACCTTGATGGGCAGGGGTAGGAAAGTGCAGGGCTAGCTGGGCAGCAGGATCCGTGCAGGAAATTAGTGAGACTGTGGGGAGAACAGCACCTCATACCTCTCTTATTTACAGATTCCTGTTTTTAAATGAAATTAGAGGTAAACAAAAAGACTGCTGGGGAAATCAATACACTAGAGCAATGGCCACACTGCTCTTCTGCACACGGAGAAATTACTTTTAATGCCTTCATGTTCCAATAGATTTAGCTGTTTAAAAAGTTGACTGATAAAGGAATTCAACAGAGTTGAATCTAAAACTTGCCTACACAATTAGCTTTTACAACTTTATTATAAAAATGTCAAGTGACAATTTTGAGAAGAGAGTACATGAAAATTCTTCCTCCGTAACAGTGCACCAGCTAGGAGTCAGCATGATATTCTAACTCTTTCCCTCCTGCAGCCACGTGCAGGCTCTCTCTGGTGCCCAGTCCAGGCTCAGAATCACCAGAAAGCTTTGACAAGGTGGGAGACCGGGCCCACCCCCAAGACTGTAACTGACTTTCTCTGGGGTGAGTCTCTTCAGCAGTAGATTGCAAATGCTTCCTAGGTGAAACCTGTTTACAAAATATTGCAAGGGACATACACTAAAAAATTATTCATTGTTAATCTGAAAGTCACATCTAACTGGGCATCCTGTATTTTATCTGCTCCATTTCCAGGATCACCACACTAAAACAGCCATTATCTGGACTCTTTCATGGAGCCCTGAATGACCTAGTTCACTCTCCACTGAACAGGATACATGGGATGCCATTTCCATGCTCTAGACCCTTCAGCAGCTCTAACTGCACTTAGGTTAAATCTTCAGATTATAAGAATAATTGCATCATACCCACGTGCCCACTCCCCTAGGCCTGGCCACTTTGTTACTCTCCCCTTCAACCTTGACTGAAGCCATGCCCTGGGCGCTCTGTAATCCCTTAGAGCACAGAGACCTTTTTCCTGTCAGAAGACCTTGCACAGAGTTTTGTCTACTCAACTTTCAGGTGTTTTTCAATGTTACCTAATGTATATTAGGGTTGATGTCCATCGAATTTCACAATTGTATGAATTTTATGTTTATGGCTCGATTCCAGGAGACTCCTGTTCAGCTCTGTGGCCTTGCAGAAGGCATTTCCTAAAGCTACATATACTTAAAAGATCAGGGGCTGTGAGTAGAATCTGTGCTTTTCCAATCAGGCTGAGTTCACCACCTCCACCAGCTATGTTTTCTATCCTGCTACATCAGATGTTGGGACGAACACCCCCACCCCATCTCCCGGCCCTCTCCTCTGTAGAAGATTCAAGCATTCTACTAGTTCAACACTATCATTTCCACTGGCAAACACCAGACTGATTGTTAAGACCACTTTCAGCTCCCTCCGGTTTCCAAGACACTCCTATCAGTGGGTTTTCCAGAAGTGGAGATCAAGAGCACCAAATCATTCCCTTCCTCTCTCTCCCGGCGCCCTCCCATTATCTTCCAACCTTGGGTAAACAAGCTGAACTAAGAATGGAAGCCGATTAAGTAGGAGGAAGCCTTAAAGGCGCAGTGGCCTGCAGAGTCCCACCCCCATCCCCAAATCAAAGCTATCCCCAATTCTACACGTGCCCTCTGGGAACCTTCCCAAGTCCAGAGCCTGCCCCCAGCCCTTAGTCTAAAAGCGAACCTCTCCTCTCCCGGGAGGCCGGGGTTCCTAATACAGGAGGGCCCCCTCTGGTTTGAGCGAGGCACTTAATGCTGCCCCGGGCTCCTCCAGGCCTGGTGACACGCGGCGGGTGGCCTGGCTGCTGCTCTATACGCGCTCGGAGCGCTTCCTCTCCACAGTTCCCCGTCCCTCCGGTATTCGTCCTGCTCTGCTCCCAAGTCCAGGCCACGCCGAAGGAAGTACTTGGGCAGTCTCCTTCCCGGAAAACGGGCCCGCCGATTCCGGAGGCCTCTCCAGTTCCCAGGCTGGTGACTTCGGACCACCGACCCCGGAGACTGAGACCAAGCAGTGGACGGCGGGGACCGGCTCGCCCAGAGTCTCCCAGAGAGACACCCCCCGCCCCGCGACGCTCCCACAACCACCCCCACCAGCCCCGCAGCCGCGTCCGGTCTCCCTGCGCCCGGGAACCTCCCCCTTGCTCCCCTGACACGCAGGTCCCGGTGCCCAAAGCCCCCCAGCCACGGAGGGGAGTTGCTGCCAGCCCGTCGGTCACCTTGGCTGTCACCGAGGGGCCTCGCTTGCGAACGCCTGAAGCCTCCGAAGAGGGCACGAGCGCGCCGAGCCCCACGCAAAGCAGGAGAGGCACCAGCGGCCGGGGACGGGGGCCCATGGTGAGCGGCGGCACAGGCGGTGACCACACCGGAGCGACCGCGGCTCCCGGCCGGGGGAGGGACGCCCCGCCGCTGCGCCTGCGCGCTCCCGGGGCGGGGGATGGGGATCCGGCAGTCGGGCCAGGGCGGGGACTCGGAGCGCGTCCCTCTCAAGTTCAGCTGCGACACAGAATTTGGGACTCCGCGCCGCGCGCTGAGGGCGCAGCGCGAGACCTACCTCTGCGCCCCCGCGGGCGCTCCGGGCTGCAGGCCGGGAGGGAGCCCCCGCTGTCGGGACCCTCTGCTCCCGGCTCCGCAGGTGCGACCGCCTAGGCGCGGGTTAAACCGGGACGGGAGGTCGAGGGCTCTCGGGGCTCCGGCTCCGCCCGGCACTTCGCGGCCCGGGGGCGGCCGACCGCTCCATCCGAACCTTTAGTGAGCTCTGGACGCTGCTGGGAACCTGGGGACCCCTGGATGGGCTGCGTTCTATTTCACAGGATGGATGGCCTCTTTCTAAGATGAATAGCGTTTGGGGGAAACTGGAAATTGCTGGATTCCCAGTACTCCTTCACTCCCTTTAAAAGTTTGGAAAAACGTTTAAATTGGTTTTAAGTATTTTATGTGCAGGGTGAGCCCGTGATCATATCTACGCTGTTTTCGGGGGAGCATTTACCTACACGGGCCCACAACTCCTACGGTCGAGTAGAATTCTTTCCCATGAAAACAACGTAGACAGACTTTTAGCTGTATCTATACAATGAACTTTTCACAAACTTGAGAATTAAGTTTAGGAAGATTATTTAATGACTGGGGAAATTCCTAGTGTATTTTTAAATGGACAACTCAGGTTGCAAAACCACATAGAAATTCTCTTCTCAACTGTGAAAATTAATCTTTTGGGTGGATATAAAGTTCTACGTTCTATAAAGCCACCCTGTAAATGAGATTTTAAAACTCGAAAGCTTTGCACTGCAACATTTGCAGTAGCTAGGGTGATAGAATTATGAATTTTTTATTTTCTTTGTAATCTGATTTCCCAGGTGTTCTACAATCAGTATATAAGTATTTCATAATCTGGAAAAGGTTATTTTAATACTCAACTGCTTTTTGAATTATGATTTCAAAAGAACTTTTTCTCTTTAAGACCCCTAAAATTAACCAAAAATTATTAATATTCTCTCTCTTTTGGGGGCATGGGCTGGTACCATGACTTTCAGGCTAAGATTTTCCTTGGATAAACAGTTGGGATTACTCAGTGTACCTAAGTGTAGCTCTAAAATGACATTGGAACCATTTATTAGAGGTAAAAAAAAGTAAATCTTTGCTTTGGGGGGATGGATAGACACTTCTGAACTATTTTGATGATTCAGTTAGGTGAAGGACTTAATGGCTTTTGTTCTGGAGCCTGCCCCAAAGTAGCAAGCTAAGAGTGACTCTCAGAACACTTACCCCCTGGCTGACTGTATATATTAATCTGTGTCCATTACTGTAATTGTTGTTGTCTGTCTCTGCTATCAGAAGAAAGTACCACCAGACCAGGGATCATTCTTTTTGATGCCCCTGATATAGTACAATGAATGCCAGGTACATAGTGATTACTCTATAAAAAGTTGTTGAATGAATGAGTGTGCCCAACTACTCTTTTACTTTTTATGCCACCCTCCACCCCACCTCCAGGCAAGGAAATGAAATATTCACCAGTTCTCTAAAAACTCATCTTATAACCCCTGCCAATTAATAGTTTTTCCTCCCCAAATTAACTGCACATCTGACCTAAACTTTGTACGAATGGAACATTACGGTATTTTCATTGTCATTACTTGACTTAACGTTTCATCCATGTTTTTCCATGTAACTACTCTGGTGCATAGCATAAGGTAGGGACTAAATTTATTTTGTCTCTACATTGATATCCACTTGTTCTGGTCAATTTATTGATAAGTCTCTCCTTTCTCACTGCTCTTTAGTGTTACTTTTGTCATGAAGCAAGTGTCCTCATATGCATGTGCCTGTTTGTGGACACTCTATCTGTCCCATTGGCCCAATTATCTCTCTGTGTACCAATACCAGACTGTCTTAATTAACATAGTCTTCATGTGTCAAGTTCAAGAGTAGCCAAGAATTTGTTGAACGAAGTTGAGAGTACTGTATGTCCTCTGAACGTCATTCAACAAATACTTGGGTATTCTTGACCTTTTCCACATCTATATTAACTTGAGAATCAGCTTGTCAGTTTTCACATTCAGGTAAGGATTTTGAGTGGCATTGCATTTAAGATTTGGCACATTTACAATTTTGAGTCTTCTAATTCATGAACATAGCATATTTACCTCTTTAATTTCTCTCAGTAAGATTTTATAGCTTTCCGCCTAGAGGGGGCTTACACACTTACACATGTTTTATTAAACTGATTTCCAAGTATTTAGTTTTATATTGTAGTAAAATTAATTTTGTATGTCAACCTTGTATATACCAAGCTTGTTAAACTTTTTCATTACAATAATTTATCTGTGAATTATTGTAGGTTTGCCTTCATAGGCAATTATATCATCTATGAATAATGACAATTTTATTTCATTATGCTTCTTATTTATTTACTTTTTTTTTTGAGACACAGCCTCAAGCTGTCGCCCTGGATAGAGTACTGTGGCATCACAGCTCACAGCAACCTCCAATTCCTGGGCTCAAGCAAGGCTCTTGCCTCCACCTCCCAAGTAGCTGGGACTACAGGCGCCCACCACAACGCCTGGCCGTTTTTTGGTTGCAGCCATCATTGTTGTTTGGCGGGCCCCGGCTGGATTCGAACCCGTCAGCTCAGGTGTACGTGGCTGGCGCCTTAGCCCATTGAGCCACAGGCGCCGAGCCTTATTTATTTACTTTTGCCTTATCGCACCAGCTAGAACATGTGGTAAAAAAGGAAGTGGCAACAATGGGAGTCCTAGGGTTGTAGATTGAACTGTCACCCCAAAAGATATTGAAGTCTAAACTTCAGTATCTTTGAATGTGACCTTATTTGGAATTAGAGGCTTTGCAGACATAATCAAGATGAGATCATACTGGAGCAGAGTATGCCCTACTCTAATATGACTGGTGTCCTTATAAAAGGACACATGCACAGGACACCATGTGAAGATGGAAACAGAGATTGGAGTGCCGAGTGGATAAGCCAAGGGATGCCAACGATTATTGCCAACCACCAAAAGCTAGGAAGAGCAGGGAAGTATCTTTCCCTAGAGCAGCAGTTCTCAACCCATGGGTGGAGACCCACAGGAACTGTATTAAAGGGCCGCAGCATTAGGAAGGTTGGGAACCACTGCCCTAGAGCCTTGGAAGAGGGATGGCCCTGCCAACACTTGATTGTAGACTGCTAGCCTCCAGGACTGTGGGACAATAAATTTCTCTTGTCCAAAGCAACGCAGTTTGTGGTCATGTTACCGCAGCCCTGGGAAACTCATACACCTGTCTTGTGCCCAATCCTTAACAAAGAAGTTTCAGTGTTTCACTGTGAAATATGATGTTTGCTGAACATTCTTTTAGGGAATATTTTTTCAGATTAGTAAAATTCCTTTCTAGTCCTAGTTTGCTAGATTTTTATTATATATTTGATTCAAATTATATGATTTTCTCTTATGCTGTTACTATGATAATTTACATTGATTTTCCTCTCTTTCTTTCCTTTCTTTTCTTTCTTCTTTCCTTTCTTGACAGAGTCTCAAGCTGTCGCACTGGGTGGAGTGCTGTGGTATCATAGCTCACAGGAACCTCCAACTTTGGGGCTCAAGTGATCCTCTTACCTCAGTTTTTCTATTTTTAGTAGAGACGGGGGGGGGGGTTGCTTTTTCTCAGTCTGGTCTCAAACTTGTGAACTAGAGCAATCCACCTGCTTTGGCCTCCTAGAGTGCTAGGATTATAGACCTGAGCCTCCAGCTCCCAGCCCACTTTGATTTTAACATCTTAACCCAAGCTTGCATTCTGGAGTACAGCCAACACACATTGGCCTTTGTTGTCTATTACTATATGTGGTTTGCTATGATTTTTAAAATAAAAAACTTGCCGAAAATAAAAATAAAAAACAAAAAAAACCCCCAAACTGGCTTTCCCCTAAAGTTCGGGAGAAAACAATAGGTAAGTGTGGCCCCCACTTTCCAGTTCAGACTGAGTTGATCGCCCACAGGCCATTTTGATGTTAGTGGGTAAATGTGATAATCTTATTTTCTGGATATTTGCATCTAAATTGATGAATAAAACTAGCCTTAAATTTTCCCTTCTTGGAATTTGCTGTTAATTTTCATATCCCTTAACATAAATTGGCAAAAGATAGATTTTTTTTTTTCTCCCCCACAGGGGAAAGCGGGAACACAGTCCCACACTACGAAAGATTATGCAGTTGACTTTCTCACATTTGGGGAAATCGCAGGGGTCAGCACATCTGGAGTGCAGTGGATAAGCCTCGCCCGGGGAAAACCGCCTTCGTGAACATGGTACCGCCCCTGCCAGGTACGTATAAAAAAAGGTAGGTGTCTTTTCTGTGCTCTTTTAAAGGGTTTGTGTAACATTGCTCTTTCTTCCTTAGATGTTTGTTTAAAGCCATCTGGGCCTGGACTTTTCCTTATTATAAAGTTTTAAATTATACCTTTAGTTTTTAAAATAGTTGAAGATTTATTCAAACTTTCCATCCTTGTGTCAATTTTTTATGTAATATTTTTTCAAGGAATATATCCGTTTCACTTATATTTTAAATTGATGTATTTGAAGTTTCAAATATCTTTTTATGATTTTTTAGACATACAGTAAGGCTCTATTATAATATCTTCTTTTTCACTCCTGCTGTTGATTATTTGGTTTTTTTTCTCATTTTTCCCTGGACAGTTTCACCAAGGAAACTGGTGAATATAATATATTTAGTTTGATTTGATTATTTTCTGTCTTTATTACCTTCTTCTTTCTACTTTCCATGTAATATGTTGTTATTTTTTTCTATTCTTGGGATAGACTATTAATTCATCAACTTTTATGCCTTTTCTTAAAGCACTGAAAGTAATACTTTCCCTTAACAAGCAAATATACAACTGCTTCTCTCAAGTTTTGATGATCATTCAGCTAAAAATATCTCCTACTTCACATTTTTCTGCTTTGACTTATTGTAGAAGTATAATACTTCATTTCCAAAGGACAAGTTTTTTCTTGGCCTTCTAATTTTTATTATTAAAAGTCTGTGAAATTTTTAAAGTATCAAGATCCCTATCACATGATTTAAAAGTTCGGAGAAGTCTGTTTTCATGGTTTTATTTTCCTTTTTTTTTTTCTGTAAAACATGGAAAATATAAGGATTCCTAGTTTTCTTTTTAATTTCAAAGTATTAGAAGGATAAAAATCTTTTTAGTTACTAGGATTACTTTTGTAACGCTTGAGTCATCGCTAATGTAGTGTTTGCTGTACCCGTTATGTGGGTTTTCACCCATGCCCTCCTCCCTCCCCACTTGATTTCTGTTAAGTTTTGTTAATTCCTCCTCCTAACCATGTGCATGCTTTTCATTTAGTTCCAATTTAATAGTGAGAAAATGTGGTGTTTGTTTTTCCATTCTTTAGATACTTCACTAGGATAATGGCCTCTAATTCCATCCAAATTATTGTAAAAGGCATTAAGTCATCCAAGGGCTGCCTTTAAAAAAGCTTTTTGTTAGGGATTTTAAGCTTAGTTACACTGTGGCCAGAGAACATTTTCTGTATTATTTCATTGTTTTCAATATGTGGGGAATTGCTTTATCCCAGAGGGTCTGAACAGTTTTTTCTGATTCTGTCCTTGTTAGCTTTAGTATTCTATATGTCTATTAGATTTTTATCCACCCTACATTTGTATATCTATTCTTACTTTTTATCTGCTTGTTATAAGAGTTACTGAGAGAAGTGCATTAAAAATCTATCTCAACCAAAGAAGATGAAATATTTCCAAGTTTATCTAACAAAGGACGTGAAAGATCTTTATAAGGAGAACTATGAAACTGTAAGAAAAGAAATAGCTGAACATGTCAACAAATAGAAATACATACCATGCTCATGGCTGGGAAGAATCAACATTGTTAAAATGTCCATACTACCCAAAGCAATATACAATTTTAATGCAATTCCTATTAAAGCTACATTGTCATATTTTAAAGACTTCGCAGAAATAATACTTCGTTTTATATGGAATCAGAAAAAACCTCGAATAGCCAAGACATTACTCAGAAATAAAAACAGAGCAGGAAGAATCACACTACCAGACCTGAGACTGTCCTATAAATCCATAGTAATCAAAACAGCATGATACTGGCACAAAAACAGAGAGATAGATGAATGGAACAGAAAAGAGAATCAAGAGATGAACCCAGCTACGTACCACTGTTTGATCTTTGACAAGCCAATTAAAAACATTCAGTGGGGGGAAAGATTTCCTATTTAACAAATGGTGCTGGGTGAACTGGCTGGCGACCTGTAGAAGACTGAAACTGGACCCACACCTTTCACCATTAACCAAGATAGACTCTCCCTGGATCAAAGGTTTAAACTTTAAGACATGAAACTATAAAAATACTAGAAGAAAGTGTAGGGAAAACTCTTGAAGGAATCGGCCTGGGTGAATTTTTTATGAGGAGGACTCCCCAGGCAATTGAAGCAGCATCAAAAATACACTACTGGGACCTGATCAAACTAAAAAACTTCTGCACTACTAAGAACACAGTAAGTGTAGCAGGCAGACAACCCTCAGAATGAGAGAAAATATTTGCAGCTTATGCCTCCAACAAAGGTTTAATAACCAGAATCCACAGAGAACTCAAACATATTAGCAACAAAAGGACAAGTGATCCCATCTCAGGGTGGACAAAAGACTTGAAGAGAAACTTCTCTAAAGAAGACAGGTACACGGCCTACAGGCACAAAATGCTCACCATCCTTAATCATCAGAGTAATGCAAATCAAAACTACTTTGAGATATCATCTAACTCCAATAAGATTAGCCCACATGACAAAATCCCAAGACCAGAGATGTTGGCGTGGATGTGGAGAAAAGGGAACACTTATGCATTGCTGGTGGGAATGCAAACTAAT
>CAUYON010000062.1:0-13163 GCA_963573935.1 Arctocebus calabarensis
GATGTGTGTTCCTTGACCTTGTCTCTTGGCTCAGCTCCAAACCGTTGGCTTTCTCGCCAAATTTCTGTCCTTTAACTCTCCTTCTGGACAGGAGCGTCTGCAGAAAGCTGGCTACAGACCGCCATCTTGGCTCCTCCCCCCACCTGGCTATTTTTAAATGACAATTAAAATAGTTAAAATGATTCTAATAATGGCAAGAACATATCATATATGGTATAAACATTAAAGTGAAATTTTATAGAAAAAAGTGAACAGGAAAATAATAAAGAAAAGCATGACTGTGTCTGAAAAATTCCACATGGGAGTGTAAAATATTCTTTGAAGATGTTTGTTGATAAAATCATGAATTTGAGATATAGTTTTGCCAGCAATAGCTCAGAAGCCCTCCAGCATCAATATTGATAAAATACTCTTGGCTGAGACCAGGGACAGTAGGGTACAGAAAATTATTCTGAGGGTCTTGAACATGCTGCTTCTTCAAACCCAGCTTTATCCTCATCCTCTTGAGCTCTCAAGAATCTGATCCTGTGAACTTACACAGCTGTGACAAAGAGAAACAAGTTATACTTAGATTAAACATCAACAAATTCAAGGACTCTGCACAGGTGAATTCTATGCCAGTAAAGAGAAAGATGGTAGCTGTGGTGCCTCATTAGAACCAGTTCATGTAGACTAGTAATTAGGATGACAGTTATTAAACTAACTAGAATGAAAAATTCTGATTATTAGGAGAACCTAAGTTTGCTGCTACCCAATAAGAGCCAGGAGAATAGGTCTAGACAAACAAGTCTGGGTGGTGTCTCAGAGACTTTAGAAACTCAAGACAAGGGCACATACACTTCAGGAAGGAATGGTTTCACTTATGTAAGAATTACAGCACCCTTCACAATGTAATGTTCTGTCTGAGGCTAAAGGAAGCAAGAAATTTATTTTGAAAGATGGAAAGAATAAATACTAATTATGGCTGGTAGTTATGCATCTTCTTCCTTCTTTGTTATGTACATAATTTACACATTAACTTTCTTCTCTCTCTCTCATTTTATATAAGGCATGGCTATTGATTTTGAACTTCATGAATAAGTTTTTAGGTTTTAGTATCTCAGAGTGAGATTTTGACTAGATGAGGAATGAACAAGGTAACAACTAGAGTGATTTATGAGAACTTGGGTCTCCTTGTTAAGGCAGGGAATAAGTGGGTTTCATTTGTGAAGGGGAGTTTGGCCTTATGTTAGAGATGGACAAGTAACACATTAGATTCAAAAATGAAGTTGTTGATGGACACATGGATGAGAATACTCTAAGGAAATAAAAGAGAGAATTAATAGGAAAAAGAAAGTTATTGAAGATGTTAACCACTTCTGAAAATGAAAGTGACTTTCAGAAGTACTTAAGCAACTAAGTAAATTGAGATTAATAGATATTGATAGATATTGAATTCCACAGAGAATAAAAATAACAACTGACATTTGTCACGTTCTCTACCGTAGAGGTCTCCAATCTTTTGTGACACCAGAGACCAGTTTCATGGAAAAAAATTTGTCCAGGGACAGGGGGGTGGATTGTGGGTGGGAAGGAGGTGAAAATTGGGCAATGACATGAAGGGTGGGGAGTGACTCTAAATACAGATGAAGCCACCTTACTAAATTGCCTGCCACTGCTCACCTCCAGCTGTGTGGTCCTGTTCCTAAGTTTCGTGGACAATAATTTTTCCATGTAATAGGGAGTAGACTGGGAGAATAAGTGGAATGGAGGAATTCTGGGGGCAGACAGAACTCTGTGTCCCAGCTCCTAACAGACCACAGCGCTACGATGTACTAAGCATTGTACTAAATGCTTGTCAAACATTGTTTTCTTTAAACCTGGAAATACTAAATGAAGTAGGTGCTGCTATTATTATTATTATTATTATCATTTTACAGATGTAGAAACTGAAGTTTCTAAGTGTTAAATTCCATAGTATTTAAACATACTTAACGCTTGAAGCACGAAACCTTAATTTCAGAATCTGTGGTATTAATTTGGTCTGTAGAACAATAGTTCTGAATAGAAACCATGGAACGCCTGCCAGAAAAGAACCTAAAGATTATTTTGTCCAGTAGTTCTCTATCAGTAGTGATTTTGTACCAAGAGAGCATTTGGTAACGTCTGGAGACATTTTGTATTCTCATGATTGGGGTGGGAGGTACGCTACTGGCAGTTTGCAGGTAGGAGCCAAAGCTGTTGTTTTACGTTCTGCAGTGCACATAACTTTGCCCACAGCATAAATTATCAGGTCAAAAATGTCAATAGTGCCAAGAATAAGAAACTCTGGGTTAGCCAAACATTTTCTAAACTGTCCCATCAAAATTCTACAGATGATGAAGAACAGGCTGTGGTTACAAAATAAACTTTGGAAAGCTATATGTTTTATTCCCTTTTTGAATAATCCCTATGAATATTGTATTTAAAATCTTATTTTAACCTATGATTTAAAATTCTGAAAAGGCCTACAGAAAAGACACCTGCTTACCTTTGTTTACATCATAGTTAGGAATACAGATGGGACAGTCATGGTCGTCATAT
This sequence comes from Arctocebus calabarensis, assembly GCA_963573935.1. Taxonomy (NCBI): domain Eukaryota; kingdom Metazoa; phylum Chordata; class Mammalia; order Primates; family Lorisidae; genus Arctocebus; species Arctocebus calabarensis. Next base: position 2,563 of record CAUYON010000062.1, read on the forward strand.
GTAACTTACTCAAGGTATTGGAAGAGAGAACCAAGAGGAAAAGTCAATTCTCTTGACATCAACTCTAAAAGTTGTAAGCAGTTTGGCCAGAAAATTGTATACTGCCCTCAATTTAAAGAGTTGGATATGTAATTTAATAATGAAATATAGTAAACCATGGTTTAAAAATCCTGTTTTAAAAATCCTCAGTCAATTGACAGAGATCAAGGAAACTTCAAATATATACAACATTTTATATATGTACCAACACCTCCTCCTGATGCCAGATGGAGAGTAGATAGAGATGACCATGGAGCCATGTGGAGGCTCTGTTGACTAATACCCCCCCACACATACACCTGCTGCTAGATGTGACAAATAGAGAGATGTATAAGCAGGAGGGGGGATAATGCAGGAGATGGACTGATGTCTTTATGATCGTTCCTGCTTCCAGGGCTCATCCTTACTTATTAACCTCCATGCTGGCCTTTAACTTTGGTGTCTTTGGAAAGCTGACCATGCACACTGTCTCATTTCCTTTTACATGTTATGTATTGCCAACTGTCCCACATTGTAAACCCAATGTGCCCTTGAAAGATCCTTAGAAAAGTGGGAAGTAACGCAAACCTATCTGATAATGTTTTTCTTGAATAGAAAGATGCAGATGAGCCAATTCTCAATAAGGTTTAAAATGAAGCTATCAGGAAAAACAAAAAGCATTGGAACAGTATTTCTCACCATACTTCTGATTGAATTGGAAGAGAAGTGTCTGCATGCCAATTTCTGACCACCTCCTTTTCTGCACAGCTTAATGGATGGTTTGGCACACCTCTGAGTTCCTTCAGACTTAGGCACAGCACTTATTCCTTTCTCATAATGATATTTAATCAAGCAAAGCCAAAACCATTGCTACAAGTTAAACACTCCCCAGGGAGGGGGAGCCAATGACTGGGGGAGTAATGAACCTCTATTTAACTTTCAGATTTTGTTAATAACAATTTGACTTGTACTGGTTGGAGCCAATTAGTTACTGCAGTTTCTCCATTAGTGGCTTATAAAATGGGGCCTACTTTGCACATGTTGAGCAATTTTCTCAGTGTGGGTCATTTTAGAGAAAACAGAAGGAAACTAAGTCTCTTAGGTATGCATGATATCAAACTTTGCTGTAGTTTACTTTCATATAAATTTTCCAGAATGTCTACCAATCAAGTTCTTAGCAGTTCCAAAGAACATTCTGACATGTTCTGAGATTGATTTGAGTTTACTCGGACATCAACTCAATTATCTGTGCAGTATTAAAGAGTGGACTTCACATTTGATGAGGTACGCCAGGCATGGTACAAATTCTCAGGTGTGGTAGCAGTCGGAAAAGTAGGGTACACTTGGTTTTGGGTAAAGTCTTGGGGGTTCTCCTTAGAATGATGGGTATTCTGTATAACCTTAGGCTGGTAAGGTTCAGCATTGTTCCCAAAGCACAGGGCTTGTGCAACTATACCTAGAATAGTATTTTCAAATAAATGCAGGGAAGGCTTTTGACTACCACAGAATTTTAAAATCACCAGAAAACATATTGAGTAATATCAAGGCAAGGTACAGGGACAGTGGTCATTACTCTAGGCTCTGGTGGCTTTGGAAGATGTCTATGGAAACTATGGAACATGGCCTGAGACCAGAATATTCTAAATCCTAATGTGATAATTCTAAACACCAATATCACTGGATTCTAAACTGGGTTTAGAAAGGGTTGTCATCCACAGTACGAGAGGTGGACAAAAAGCTAGGCTGCTATATGCTGTGGAGCACTGGAATATAGGCATTAATATATTCCTCAGCCCAATATCTCCCTTTTACCCCAAGCAGGTACTGAAACATCCTTAGCCTTCTGGGCGAATCGTTTGTGTTCCATGTAAGTTTTGTCATATCTCTTTATTTTCTCTGTCTTGTCTTGTCACTTTTTTAAAAATGAAGATTTGGCATCTGGTATCTAGGCCATTTATTGTTGTATAATGAGTAGGATTGATATGCTAGTAGGCTATGTGAGCTAGATGGTTTGATTTACCTACAGGAAATGGGGGGAGGAGGCTGTAAGCTATTCCAAGACCTGGGTGTTTGATGAAGCAGGAGTGATGGGGAAATGAAATGAGGAAAGTGATTTAATTTAGACCTGACTTAGAAAAGTAAAAATCAGATTAATAACACCATATACTAGACCTAGCAATATTTTTGTATTTGACTTTAAGCCACTTACACAGCATAAGTGAGCAAAGCTTAATAAACTTGGTTCCAATATTGGACACTTGCTTAATGTAGCCATTCCTTGAAGTCTGTGCAGCCTTTCCTTTTATGCAAGTCCCACTATAAAATATAAAAATGTGATATATTTAACTATATTTAAAATTCGCAATTAAGCATGGTATACCCAAGAATTATAACCTCTCCCTCTCTGGTGGTGGAATGGAAGTAGTCTTAGGAAGCAGAATGAATAACAAATTTAGTGGCAGACATGTGATGACATGTACTTTTACTGCTGCTTGTTCATTATCCTTAGTAAAACAGGTTCAATAATACTGGAATCTCTATTGGGACTACCTGGGTTTCTGATAGTTAATAGGTCAATGCTTACTCAACTAATGAGAAAGTGTGCTCTATAAAGTAGTCCTTTTGGGAGGCAGAGGCCTTGCAACAGGTTCTGTCTGAAAACTCCCTTTAGAGTTTGAAATGTGTTTAAAACCCAATACACAATGTCCTGAGGCACTGATGATACAAAAACCTATATTTTCAAAAATACTTAAATTACTTCTTGATAGTATTAAAGAATGAGTATTGCATATACAAATGCCACAGTGATGTATTTGACATTAGCCATGTTGAGGTCTACTGTTTAAAAGGGAATGTTTTGGACTTTTGGAACCTCGAGAAACAGAAATGTCTTGATCAACAGCATTCTATCCTCTATTCTTTTTTCCCCTGTATGGGTACCTGAGATGGACCATTTCTTCCCCAAGGCTAAATGCTTTTCATCTATTGCATGGGTTGTGCTTTTGTTCTGATGGTTTCACTATTACAGCTTTCCTGTTGTTATAGAAAGTGATATAGCAAAGGGAAATATGAATGGAGTGTCTTTAGGGAATCTAAAGGGGGGTGATGGAGGATCTGGGGAAGATAAATATGAAAAGCCTCTACTTATGAACTAATGGTTGCTTATGTTTTCTTGAGATTAATAGAATTAGGCATATATGCAAGAAGGCTAGAAATGGAAGAAGGCATTTACAATTTGGTATCCAGCATTCCCCATGAAGATTTAATTGAAAATGTGTCTAGTTAGGGGCACTAGCACTGTAATATTAGCATAATGTGAGAGCTTGTAACTCACCCTCTTTGGCACTCAGGACCTTGAGAGGATGCTGTTGGGCAAGCTCCTGGTATTGACAGAATTTTTAATAGTCTCTAGTGCTAAGCCTTTATTTCTTAATGGTAGATTCATTTGTTATATCTAGTCCTAACTCATTCAGATCCAATAATTGTAAACAAACTAAGACATTAGGCCAGGACACATAAGTTTAAAAATCATCTTATTAAACTGGTAGTATATTAGTTATAGAACTAATATATGTACTCAAGCAAAAATATAATCCACTAAGCAAAGAAAAATAAAATATATATTGAAAGCCTTTTCCTTCTACCTAATCCCATTTTCACTTTCTCAAGACAAATTAGTGTTGGCAGCTTTTTGTTTTGTTTTTATATAGTTATCTTTTTTAAACAGAAAACTCACATCTATTTCATGATATATCAGCAATAGATAGAATTTCTGAAGTAAAAGTTGCCTTAAATGATACCATCAAACATTTGGCCTGCCTAATTTTACTACACAATTTCTAGTACTTGTGTGTGAATGAGTATTTTATTTGTGATTTGGTTGACATCATTCATAAAAATTTAAATAATTGTTATAATTATTAAATAATAATTATATTAAATAATAAATTTAATAATTATATTGTTTTAAATTATTATATTAAAAAATACTAAATGTTAAATAAGTATTATAATTATTATAATTATTTTTCTACATGTCTATGTTAGACAGAATATGTTGGTCTTTCCTTATGAATGATGCAGACATTAGAATACTTTTTTTTTTTTGAGACAGAGTCTCACTTTCCTGCCCCCTGGTAGAGTACCAGGGCATCATAGCTCACAGCAACCTCATATTCTTGAGTTCACACAAGCCTCTGGCCTCAGCCTCCCAAGTTGCTGAGACTACAGGTGCCTGGCACTATACCCAGCTATTTTTTAGTGATGGAGTCTCACTCTTGCTCAAGCTGGTCTTGAACTTGTGAGCTCAAGTAATCCATATGCCTTGGCCTCCCAGAGTGCTTGGATCACAGAAGTGAGCCACAGTGCCCAGCCTAGCACACTTTTAATGTTCCTTTACTAATACTATTTTTCCAATTTTCTCAGGTATTTTCTTCTTTTAAAGCAAGGATTATATGATTACATTTTCTCCTAGATCTATAATAGGTTTTTGATAATGTCTATCACTATAATCAAACTATAGTTTGATTCTAACACCATACATTCAATATCTAATATCAATTTAAAATTTCAAGTACAATTCAGTACAGAACTAAATATAATGAAGAAAAGGTAACCTAATGTTATTGAAAGTTATTGTTTAAAGAACAATCTATGAATGTCAATAATTGATAGTCTCTTATTTGTGGACCAGATGTAGCTACTAATGTTTCTTTCATTCATGTAAACAGACTCTTTTCACTTGTGTTCCTAATATCATGTGCCTATTGAATATTTGACTGGACTTTGAAATCCTTAGAAACATTTCTCATCAAAATTTTGATAATAGAATTATTCTGTAGATCCAGCATTTCTGATAAGAAGTCTGATAGTCTAGATTAAATACATAGTGTTTATTTTGAAAAATTTTTTTAACATTCTTTGTATCCTTGGGGTTGTAAAAAACATGAATGAATGTCTAGGTTTCAAGGTATAGTTTGTTTAAAATTGTTTGGTCTTATTAAAAAATATACTTTAAAAGTTTTCTTCGATTTTTTAATTTATCTATTTTCTTTTTATTTAATAATTTTATTAAATCATAATTGTGTACATTGCTGCAATGATGGGGCACAATATGCTGACTTCATATACAATCTAAAATATTTTGGTTGTACTGTTAAACATAGCCTTCATGGCATTTTCTTAATCACTATATGAAGATATTGATATTCTACATTTAATAAGTTTCACTAGTACCCTGCTAAGATGCACCATAGAATTTTCTTTAGGGGTAATTGTTTATTGCTTCATTGTTGGCATTCTCTTTTCAAGCTATTTTCTCTGTCCTCAAATGCTTAATAACTTCTATTTACTTGTGAGTATCTGCAAACAACGTGCAGTGGAAATTGTAAAGAGTGACATAATCGTAGTGGATGTTTACCCTCAGCCTGAGCTGGAAGGGAGTCTAATTTTACACTGAAACTTAATATGAGAAATGAATTAATAAGGCTATTCTTTTTGTATTGCAAATTTGCTTTGGTACTAACAAAAATAGGAATTACCATTAGGCAATTACACCATCATTGGAAGCACAATATATAGAAATGATGGCTCTTTCAAGGAAAAGAATTTCTTTGTGATGTAAAATGCAATTCTGTCAATGTTATTTTTATTCTAAGTAATCATAAAATATCAGCTAAAAATAAGAAATTATGCTTTTTAGTTAATATTATCTCATGTGTTTCATGTTAAACAAAACTTTATCAATATATTTAGATATCTAATGCCATCGATGTTGAAAATTCTGAGAAAAGGCATTTGTCTAGGTTTGGATAGAAACCAAGTGTATCCATTCATTTATCTAATCATTTAATTAATATTTGGTCTTTATATGCCCTTCATGCCACAGAAAAGCTACACTTACAAGGATAAACAGAACATATTGGATGTCTTGCCATGAAATTATAGTTCTAATATATGAAGGAAAATTATGGACTTCTAAGAGAAAAGAAATACATATGATTAATCAAATATTCCATCAATGAAGTAGTATCTAAGCTTATAGTAAAACTAAGAAGAGAAAGACAAGATGACTCCAAAAGGAGATTATGGATGGATATTCTAAAAAGAGAAAATTGCAGGTGTGAAAGCTTGATGTGAGAACCAGATGGGCACAATATGAAATTAATCACACAGCCACATCATTGGGCGGGAAGAGAGTTTTGTGAGGAAAGGCTGATAGAGAAGAGACAGATTCAATCATGTTTAGCTTTCTCCTAAAAAAGATAAGCAAATGAGAAGTTATGAAATTTTTTAATGTGTGAGTAGTGTGATTAGATTTGCAATTTAAAGATTGATTTACCTTCTGCGTGGATTATGAATAGAGGAAAAGCAAAAGTAAACTTTGACAATTGTGAAAACTTCTGAATGTATATATTGTGTTTATCTAGAATTTGGAATCCTTACAAATCCACAATTGTCATTATAGCATAGTGGATAGGGACACACCTTTCTTTTTCAACTAGCACTCATTCTGTTTTCTTTGGTATCAGAACATTAAATTATCATTTATTGGTGTTCTGACTTATTTCCATAGTGGATCAATTAGATGTTTTATTTTAAGACTTTGAATGGTATGTTGAGAATAAAAAAGATCACAGTTGTTGGATCTAATACATCCAGACACAGAATGTTGGTAAAATTGTCAATTAGACCCTGTTGCAAGCAAACACAGATGTTCCTCAGAGAGATGGCATGGTGTTTAGACCCTCTCAGACTTTCATAAACTTTGCTTTTCATTTATTTAGGTGATGCATAATTTTTTCTTTCAATATTTTGAAAATGCAATGAAAATGCAGCTTGCATACAAATTCCTCTAGTCCAGTTCCCTCCTTACTAGGGCTTATCCTAAACTTCTTTTCTGGATATCATAAATGGCCCTTCAGCTATCCTATCTTTTTTTTTTTTTAGACAGATTCTCCTTCTGTCATCCCCTGGTAGAGTGTGATGGCACCATAACTCCCAGCAACCTCAAACTCTTGGGTTCAAGAGATTCTCTTGCCTTAGCCTCCCAAGTAGCTAGGACCACAGGTGCCCACTACAATACCTGGCTGTTTTTAGAGATGGGGGTCTCGCTCTAGCACAGGCTGGTCTCAGATGTGTGAGCACAGGCGTTCTGCCCTCCTTGGCTTCCCAGTGTGCTGGGATTACAGGCATGAGCCACGCGCTTGGCCCTACTAGCTATCCTTTTCACTTGCTAACATCCTCCAAAGCCTTCTTAAAAATTTGCCTTATTTATTAAGATAGGATGAATTTCTGTTGATTTCAAATAAGAAATCTTAATAAATACACATTGTCTTCACATACACAAGTAATGCTTCTTGTGACGTTAGGAGTAATGGAATTGAACAAGGACTTCCAAAAACTCATTCATAAAAGCAGTAAGAGTAACGGCAAAGGAGTAAAAATTAATTTTCATAGTACTTTGGAATTTAGCTAATAAGCCACACAGCAATTCAAGAAATGCTCATTCAAGAGAAATGGTCAAATCTCAGTAAGAACAATAAGCTTTGTGGCATGTTAACATGCTCTCTGTTCTCCCTGCCCACACTTGTTTCTGTGGTTGTCCTGTAAGTTAATAACCTCATAGTCATTGTAGCCATGAAAACCAGTAGACACACAGCCTCAGAAGGGAGCAGGACAGGTTTTTAGATTGTGAAAATCCCTTCCTCAGACAGTGCTGATTAAACAGTTTTCCCAGCAATTCTCTGGAAACCCTAACTGAAAGGGGAGTATCAATGGGTGTGGCTCAGTGGGTAGGGTACCGGCCCCAAATACCGAGAGTGGTGAGTTCAAATCCGACCCTGGCTGAAACTGCAACAACAAAAACAAAAAAGAAAGGGAGTATCAATATCTTTAATTGCCCCAACTCAAATCTTGCTCATTGTGAGCAGCTGTTTCAGTAATTGTTTAACATCCCAGCAAACCTATTCTTCAAGACTAAGTGAATATCTATTTATCTCTCAATGGAAAAACAAATGCCATACATACTTACTATTAAATTGGAACTGAGAGATGAACACAACTGTACACAGAGGGAAGTAAAACTCCAGAAGCCAAACTACATGTGGGGTGGGGAAGGACAAAAATCCACCTAAGGTCTACGATGAATATTATTGGGGGTGATACACTATAGGCAGGACTCAAACATTACAAAAGAGATTTATATGAACTGAAACATTTGTACCCCCTTAAGTTTTGGAATTAAAAAGAAAATGAAGAAAGAAAACATCTCTAGGAAAACAAATCTCAAAGAATTCTTTTTTAGCATATGTTCACTAATGGAAATAATAAAGGAAATGTTCAGGCTGAAAGGAAAAGACATTAGACACGAACTTGAATCCACATGAAGCAGAATAGAATGCCTTACAGGTAACTAACAGGTAAACATAAAGAAAGTGTAAGTATATTTTTGTTTGGAACAATTTGTGTGTGTTTCTACCTGGTTTAAAAGACAACTGAAGACAGCAATAGTTTCAAAACCGTGTTTCTGGAAATACCACATGGAAAGATTTAAATTTCAAACAAGAAGGGAGATGGAATAGAGTTATATAATAGCAAAATTTGTGTACACTATTGAAATTAAGTTGGTATTAATCTAAGCTGGATTGTTATAACCTAAAATGCTAATTTTAATCTGCAGAAAATTAAAAAAAAATAAGGTAAAGAAAGTGGATTAAAATGGCATGGTAGAGAATACCTGAAAGAGAAGGTAATAGAAGAAAATAAGGGAACAAATTAGACATACAATATATATACAAGAAAGTAGCAAAAATTATAATTCATACTTTATCATTAATTTTATTAATCCTCAAAAGGATTGAACTCCTCAGAATTCAAAGATGATGAAATGGATATTAACAATGTATAATCCCATTAAACAGTTTAGATTTAAAGACATAGAGGGTTAAGAATAAAAGGATAGAAAACTATAAATTATACAGATTTTAAGTGAAATAGAGATGAAGTAAATATAGAAGACAAAAATTGTTAATATAAACAAAGAAAAATATTTAATTAAGACAAAAGTATCAGTCCTTCAAGGGGACATAAGATGGAGCAAAACCTGACAGATTTCTGAAGAAAAAAAATAGACAATTCAATAATAAATGGGGATTTCACTAAAGTAGTATAAATAATGGATGGAACAAAAAGACAAGATTGCTAATAGAAGACTTGAAAACTACCAACAGACTAGTCCTTATAATAGCTGAGCAGAATACACAGTCTTCACAAGCACTGAAAGAATATTTTCCAAGGTATAGTATAATAGTACTATATTCATCAATACTTGATGAATATCCCCATACACCTATATATACCCTGAGACTAAAGGCCTAAAGGAGGAGTCGGGGAAAGACCGGGAGAGAAACGGAGAGAGCTTCTCTCTCCCCACTTGAGTTCTCTCCCTCTACCAGGAGCTTTAGTGTTTTCTGTATTCTTTTCTGTAAATAAATTCTGTCTCACCACGATGGGGGGAGAGGAGGCACAATGTAATGAAGAATAATAAAATACATGCATTTAAAAAAACAAACAAACAGAAAAAAATGAAATAAAATAAAATCTGGCTCAATGCCTGTACCTTAGTGGTTAGGGTGCCCACCACATACACTGGGACTGGCAGGTTCACACCCAGCCTGAGCCTGCTAAACAAACAAACAAAAAAAAGCCAGGCATTGTGGCAGACACCTGTAGTCCCTGCTACTTGGGAGGCTGAGGCAAGAGAATCGCTTAAGCCCAAGAGTTTGAGGTTACTGTGAGCTGTGATTCCACAGTACTCTACTGAGGGTCACAAAGTAAGACTCTGTCTCAAACAAACAAACAAAAAAACTTTCACCTTTTTCCCCTAATCCTAAGCTTCTTATAGACCTTAGAGACCTTGCCTTGATCTTGCAATAATCCTTGTGAATAAAATCTCTCCTTCTTATAGACCTTGCCTTGATCTTGCAATAATCCTTATGAATAAAATCTCTCCTTACTAAGCCTAAAAAATAAAAATAAATAAAAATAAAAATCTTTTGGAAAAACTGAAAAAAAAGACTTGATGAATATCAAAGGATTCAAATATGATCAACTAATAACAAGAAAATTTTAGCAATTCACATTAAGTGGAAATTACACAGACCATTTCTAAATAATGAATGAATCAAATAATATATTACAAGTAAAATTAGAAAATACTTTGAGTCTAATAAAATTAAAACACATCAAAATGTGGGACGCAGCTAAAATGCTTAGAGGAAAATGTATTGCAAAGAAAAATAGAGCTCAAATCTATAACATAACTTCAATTTTAAGAGACTAGAAAGGGGAGAGCAAGAAGAAGCTAAAAAAGTAAAAGAAATATGAGTGGAATTAAAATAAATAGGAAAGAGAAAATGAACAGAGAAAACCAATAAAACTTACAGTTAGTTCTTTCAAAAGATCAACAAAACAGGCAAACTCTTAGTTAAGCCATTTAAAAAAAATACACAAATTTCTAAACTTCATCTTAGAAGGGTACAGGTGAACCTTGCTAAATGCAGAATACAAATGTCTTCATATAA
>CAUYON010000064.1:0-17652 GCA_963573935.1 Arctocebus calabarensis
TTTTTTTTTTTTTTTGAGACAGAGCCTCAAGCTGTCACCCTGGATAGAGTGCAGTGACATCACAGCTCACAGCAACCTCCAATTCCTGGGCTCAAGCGAGTCTCCTGCCTCTGCCTCCCGAGTAGCTGGGACTACAGGCACCCGATACAACGCCTGGCCATTTTTTGGTTGCAGCCGTCATTGTTGTTTGGCGGGCCGGGCTGGATTTGAACCGGCCAGCTCAGGTGTACGTAGCTGACGCCTTAGCCCATTGAGCCATAAGCGCCAGAGATTCAAATCTTTGAACACCTATGTTCATAGCAGCCTTATGCACAGGAGCCAAGAGGTGTGAGTAGCCCAAGCCTTGGCCTGGGGGTGACTGGATAAACAGTGTGGGGTGTCCTGCACCGTGTTATTCAGACTTCTAACCAAAGGAGAGTTTGACACATGCCACAGATGGGTGGGCCTTGGGGACGTCATGCCAAGTAAAATAAGCCAGTCACAAGAAGACAAACCCTCTCTACCCCTCACATGAGGGCCCTTGAGTGGTCAAATCCATACAGAAGCTGAATGGTGGTTGCAGGGGAAATGAGTGGGCAGCAGTTTTCAGTGTGGGAAGATAAAGACTTCTGGAGAGGGACGTGGTGAGGGTCCCACAAAAATACCAAAATACTTCCTGCTGCTGAACTGTACACTGTTACAGATGCTTAAAATGATAAATTTTATGTATGGCTGTCCCCATCTCACTGGCACGGGGACATGATAAAAAGGCATTAAAACATTTATCTTGATCACTATGTTTCCTGGTGCCCTCTTAAATGTTACAGGTGAGTTGAGTGCTGCTCTGTCACTCCCCGGCCTAGTCTTGCGATGATGGAGCCGAGCTGAGGGATGTTAGAGGTTGACTAGCCTGCTCAAGGTCACCCAGAAAATTGCATGTGAACCAGGAACTCAGAAGCCCAGCCCCTGGCTCCCTGCTAAGGGCTTAGTTGAGTATAGCTTTCCCTTCCTGCCTGACCCCGAAGCTTCCAGGGAGCTCTGTCTATACCACCAGCCTTCTGGAGTCTGCTATTCCTCAGGGGACTAGAAGATGGGGTGTTTTCATCCCACAGGAAAGGAGCTTGATGGACCCAGAAATTCAGGGTTCCAGCCCCACCCACTCCATATGAAGCTGGGCTGCACACTGGCCCACAGAGGGGGCTCTGGGCAGAAGGCAGGGCTGCTGGGCAGATGGGCAGGCTGGCTGAGGCACAGCCTGTCTGCACACTCCAGCTGGACACAGCCTGTCTGAATAAAGCCCCTGTTTCCTAGTTCTCTTGCTAGTGGCGGCTACCACGAAAGGCATCGTGTCAGCAGCAGGGAATTGTCCCTATGGAGGCAACAGCCTCTTTCTTTCGCCTTCCCCATTTCTGCTGACTAGAGAGGCAGGTGTGATGGCTGGAGCTGTGCTGCTGTGAAGGCAGAGGTGGAGCCCAGGATTCAGGGTCTCTGACACAGGCAGGACTGGGTCACCCTGGACCACCCACCTGCTCTTTTCTAAGAGAGGTTTGGCCTCAGCAGGACACAAGGCCACAACCCTGGAACAGACAGCTGCCCCAGCCTCTCCCCTAGGACAAGGCTCATCTCTTGATATAGCTCACTCCCTGGCCTCTCTCTGAACTTGATCTGTCACAGGTCATATGGTGTCCAGCCTGCTGGCCTGAGGGCCAGCCCCACACCAATGAGCTGCACACGTCTGCAGGTGGGAGAGAAGCTTCTATCATGCCTAAGTCATTAGTGGGGGCAAGTCTCTTGGCCTCTCTGGCTTTAAATTCCTCCTCTGTGAAATGCAGATACAGCCAGATGAGGAAATGGCTATAGGAGCCAGGGCATGGACTGAGGTACGTCCAACTCTACCCGCCCGGAGTGACCAAGGGCCGGCGGGGGGGCACAGAGGTGGGGTCCTCCTGGACTGGACCAGCACCCTTATAAGAGGAAACGAGACAGCTCGTTCCCGTCCTCAGCTCTCTGTCATGTGAGGACTCAGTGAGGAGGAGGCCATCTGCACCCCCAAAAGGGAGTCCTCACCAGAGCCCAGCCACGTCCGGCCTCCAGAAGTGCTGCGAAAGCTCCCAGGCTGTTATTCTGTTTACAGCAGCCTGCACTGACAAAGACAGTGCTTACTGTACTCTACGGTGAGCAACTGGTCCTGTGAAAACCAAGAGCACCTCCACATCAGAGAAGATCCCCGACTCTGGCTGTTTACTTTATTTCAGTAATTCTGGCTGAGAAATCACCCTCCAGACTTTTCCACAAGGAGCACGACCTGAATGCCCCTGTGTTCAATGCCAGGGTTGTGGGGACCTCTGGCTTGTCTGGTGTGGCAGAGGACCTGCCCCACCCTCCACAGCCTCCTCGGTTCCTGGCAGCTTGTGGGCTCCCCCTACACCTTCACCCCATGGCCACCTGACCCTGACCTCACAGGCACCCTGCGCTGCCCCGCCCTGCTGAGTGCCAGCCACTTCTCCTCTGCCAGCTAAGCACAAATGACAAGGCTCTGGGAAAGACTCCCAGAGAGGTCTCTGCAGCAGGAATGCAGGGACAAGTCCTGGCTCCAGGGCTGAGGCTGGACAGGAAGGAGAGAGAGGACGATGGGGGCCGGGGTGGAGGCAGGTCCTGCCAGGAAGGAGGGCCCACACTGAAGCAGCGGCCTCCCGAGCAGTCTCCTGATTTCTGCGGAGGAGATGAAGGCTCAGAGACATTAGAGGCCTTGCCAAGAGCACACAGCAGTGACAGGCATTGCCATGGTGACAGTCCTCATCCTCCAACTCCGGGACAGTGTGTCACCTATCTTCAACATTCCTCAGTATTTGGAAAATATCTCAAACACCAGCCTTGGCAGTAGAGTTGGGAGGGACATGAAGAGACTCACCTGCTGACCATTGCCCTGCTGTGACCGGGCCCCTCCCGGGCTCCAGCCCTGCCACCCCTCCCAAACATGGACATCATGTGTGCCTTCCAGAAATCTCTCAGGACCTGGCTCGGTGTCATGGACATCAGTACCCACACCCCTCTCCTCATCCAGCACCCCAGTACTGCTGTAGGGAAAGATCCTTCCTCCTGAGATATGCTCTGAGTCCATCAGAAAGGTGGCGCCCTCCCTGGGAGAGGGTGATCCTGTGATAGCGGCTCCACCACTCGGCCCTGCACCTCCGGGACTGTGGAGCAGAGGGACACCCAGATGTCAAGGCCGGGGAGGCAGATGGCACATGCCTCTGTCCCGTCTGGGACTTCCCAAGCTCCAGTTTTCCAACTCTTCTTGCTGCTCTGAGAGCTACCTCAGACCGTTTCCAGCAAACGTGTTTGCCCAGGTTAGCCAGAGCCAGTTTGCAACCCAGGGGCCTATGCGATGACCCGGCCAGCCGGCTGAGCAGAGGTCGACCAGAGGGTTTCACCACAAGCCTTGTGTGGACTCCTCTGCTGGGTGATAGGGAACTGGGGGCCAACATCCATGACACTGAGGTCACAGCAGCTCCACGTATATAGGGTCACCCTTCATGGGAATTGGGAGCTGGGGAACAGGGCCGGGGAAGGACGAGGATAGTGAGTGGCTGCCCGGCTGCCCATCCCTCACGGGTCCAGGTAGCCAGCCCCACGGTCCTCTGAGTTGCTCCATGGGGCTCTGCTGACTTAGAGGGCACTGTGCAACAGTTCCTGCCTGTCTTTTGGGGCCAGCTACGCCAAAGCCCCCAGGTGACCATTCTTTGTTTCAAAACTTTCTTGTGGATGAATCCTCACCACAACTGTGGGAGGAAAGAAAGGTATTATTAACCCCAAAAACTGAGGAGGAGAGATTTAAAGTCTCCTCCATCGTCACACTGGAGGTAAGAGGCAGGGTCATGGCATTCACTGTGTCCATCAGCCCCACCTCGGTTTAACCACTCACCACATTGCCCTGTCAGCTCCCACCCCACCCAGCTCATCCCAGACTCTGCCCAGGCTCTGGGATCAGCTCCCTCCTGCTTTCCTGCTGCCCCACCAGGCTCAGCCTCGGTCTACAAGTCCCCAAATCCTGACAACACCGCCACTTTCCTCCTCAGCCCTGCTCTACCCCATCCCTTGTGGTGATGGTCGCACCTTCACCCTCCCACCCAGGCCCCCTGTCGCTCTTCCTCCTGTAAGCTTTAAACAAGAGAAACAGCTGGGGACCCACTTGGCAAACTGCTTGGGACATCTACACTGGGGCTGCCCAAGCCTCCTGCTGCTGCGGCCGCCAGAAGGCAGACATTTGGAACTTCTCAACTGACTCCAGCAGAGAAGTCACTGCGTCATCGCCGACTGCCATCATGCTGTGATTAGTTAATCACCAAGTGTGTGGGGGCTTTTAATTAACTGCCAGCCCGGCTCAGGCAGCTGTTCCACCAGCCACGTCTGAGAGCTGCTCCCCGCATCCAGGCCGATGGAACACTTCAATCACGAAGTTGATGCCTGGATATTGTGATGCTGCTGGGATGACAGCTGCCACTTCTGCAGCCCTAATGGAGGCCACCAGCCACGAGAAGGAGGGAAGAAGGCAGCAGTCGGTGGGGGGCCATCAGGTCCATAAGGGAGAGGGGCAGCGTCCACCCGAGATCTGTTAGTGTGGGCTCAGAGTGGCATTTATCTACTTAGTAGAACTAACTCCACTCAAATAAGTTTAAGGAATGGGGAAGCCCAGTGGGGCCACATAACCAGAGAGTACAAGGCTTCAGCACGGCTAGATCCAGGGGGACGAATGAAATTACTGGAGCAGAAGGGCCATGTTTGCAACCTCGACAAGCCGTGCGAATCCAGGGAACATGCACAGGGCATGGATGATCCATGGCACCCCCCTTGCTTCCCTCTGGAGCAGCAACTCCCATCACCACTGGACTTCCAGCTATTCTGGCCCGACCTCCACTGTGACCTTCGCACCCCTGAGAGTAACCATTCAGCCAGTCTGTGTTGGGCAGAGGACCGGGGTCCCCACCTTCAGCACCGCCAACATTTCCAGCTCAGTCCTTCTTCGTCATAGAGGCTACCACGCGCATCAGAGGGCGATGAGCTGCACGCCAACCAAACCACAAACGTCTCTAGGCATCGCTAAAGGCCTGCTGGGTGGGGGCCCAGTCACTCCAGTGGAGCCCCGGGGGGGCCTGTGGCTGGAAGTGCCAGTGCCCAGTGGGGTTCCTCTGGTGCTTTCAGGGCCGGAGAGAGAGGAGGGGGTGAAGTAAGAGCAGCAGTGAGAGTGTGGGGCAAGCTGAGGACTTGGGCTCTCGCACGTCAGGACCGCACAGGAGACACTTGTATGTGGCTGCATGTCCCTCTGCACTTGAGGGATGAATGTTTGTGTTGGGTCACTGACGGACCCTTCTGGAACACCTCAGGCCCAGACCCGGTGGGAGAGGCAGGTGGGTGCAGGAAACACAGCAGGACTCAGACCTAGAGGAGGCAGAGGCTCGGGGGCGGGCACCTGGCTGGTGCTGTCCTTGCAATCACACAGAGCTGTGACAGGCACGGAAATAATGGCAGCTAGTGACATGTGCCAGACACTATTTATGCACTTCCCACCTACAGGCTGTTTGAGTAACTCTTAACCGTAATCTACAAGCCATATAACACCATGCTGTCCCATTTTACAGATGAGGAAAAGGAGGCAGGAAGGATTGTGTGCTTCTTTAATTGGCAAAGATGCCCAGGGACACAGCTGAGATTCAAATCCCAGGGGTCTGGCCCCATGACACCCCACCAACCCTGCCGGAAGCCCTGGTCATCCTCAGCCTTTGAGGGGCACATGGCACACGTATTTGCTTCTGAGGAAGGAAGCAGAGCAGCAATTCACCTTTCAAGGAGGACCCCAGGGCTCAACTAAGTAGAGTGACAGTGGGTTTGAAGCCCGAGGACTTGCTGTGGGGCCACCACAGCCCTTCCTGGGCTGCACCTCTTCATACACAATGAGAAGAATCCTAGCTTTCAGGGTGCCGGCCACAAACACCCAGGCTGCTTGTATAAACAATGACAACTGCAACCAAAAAAGGGGCCAGGCCTTGTGGCGGGCGCCTGTAGTCCCAGCTACTTGGGAGACTGAGGCAAGAGAATCGCCTAAGCCCAAGAGCTGGAGGTTGCTGTGAGCTGTGATGCCACAACACTCTACTGAGGGTGACACAGTGAGACTCTGTCTCAAATTAAAAGAAAAAAAAAAAAAAACCACAATGCAACTTCCTGAGAAGCAGGGCTCCACTGCCTGCAAGTGGTGGGTCCTAGCAAGTAACTCAAGCTCTTTGAACCTTGGTTTCCATAGCTGTCAACGTGGGCTTACAATACCTCCTTTGTGGATTCACTGGGAGAAAACACAGAAACATGTAGCGTCTGGCAGGTCAGATGGCAGCATGAGCCATCAGATCACGTTCCCCAGAACCCAGCCCCGCAGGCCTTCACTCTCTTCTCATATCCCAGGGACAGAAAGCTGTGACACCTGTGAGCAGGGCTCGGCTCAGCCTCCCCTAACTCATGTATATTCCTCACCAAGGCTCTTTTCAAGGACAGGACCACAGGCTGGATTCCCAAAGGATGGCTTCCCGTGTGGCAGAGAAGAGGCAGCCCCTGTCTTCAGGCCCCTGCTTCCTGCAGCTAGGCACGCTGGGCTCCCGCTGCTCCCCTGAGAGCAGGGAATTAGCCCTACTCAAATGACCGGGCTGATAAATGGGCTGGGGCTTGCCAACTAGGCCAGCAGTGTGCAGCAGGACTAGCTTACAGTGTCCAAACCTATACTGCGCCCTCTTGATGAAGATGCCCAGCATCTGGGGTCAGCCACCCTCTGTCCACCCTCTTGGGCCAGGCCTCCAGGCTGGGCTTTCTCTGGGGGGCTGGGAGCAGAGGAACATGAGCCCCGAGTCATGTTCTTGGCGGCAGAACCAGCCCCCCCTGCCTCTCTCTCCTCTTTGGGAAGGGAAGCAGGAAGTGGGAGGGGGAGGGCTGCCTGGACTTAGCTGCAGCTGTTTTTGTGTTTATTCCCCCACAGTGGGCCCCTGGTCTGGCCTTCCCAGGGCCATCATCCTGTTCAACACTACTCCCCCTCCATCATCATGGGCCCTGTGTTTGCTGTCAGACATATCCATCCCTGCCATTTACGAAGCACCTACTGTGTGCCTGCCACTTTATCCAGATATCCAACTGAATATCTGAATGCTCACGGTTGCTTGGAATAGAAACTATTATTGGCTTTATTTTACAGAACAGGAAACTTAGACCAGAGAGGTTAAGCAACCCTTGCAGGAACACACAGTTGACACGTGATAGATTTTCCTGTAGAGCCTAGGCTCTTAATTACGTCCCTTGAAGACACAGGAGTTTGCAACACCTGGGTTAGGTAATTCTAACCACTTTAGAAAGTTACAAAGTCGTCTCTACCTACGGCTCATCTAAAAAAGTAGAGATTCTTGTCCCATTTTACAGGTTGGAAGCCCGAGGCACAGTGTCACACCGGCCCTGGGCTTCCAGTTACTATGCGATGGAGCTGGACTCATGCCTTTCTGGGCTCCAAGCCCACCCTCCTTCCAGGCTCTCAATAGTAGGGGACTTACCCCCGTGCATACCTGGGCTGACCGAGGCTGAGTCTGACTGCCCGTGAAGCCCTGACACTTCACTGCTCTGTCACTGGCTAGAGAGAGAAGTGCTGAGGGGGGTGGACAGCGCTGACACCCTGGTCCTTACATTCCACAGACTAAAAGGGGGAGGGGCACTTCAGGAGGAGGGGATGGCAGGGAGGCTGGGCAGGGCAGCGGGCAGGGCTCAGGGCTCCCTCAGGATCCCTCAGGATCCCCTGAGTCTGTTCCCTTCCCTGGGCTTCCTGATCATACAGCTGTGAGGAGGCTGGTTCTCCAGAGACCCCAGTTTTCTGTCTGTAAAAAAACATGAACATCAAGCCTTGCTTTGCCTGGGGGTGTCAGGAGTCACTCACGAGACAACCAAGTGCTTTGCAAAGTTGCAGAAGTTCAAGGCACAAAACAGTGTTGGAGGCAGATGCCACCCAGGCCTAGGCATGTTAAGCTGTTCATTTATTCAGATTCAGAAATCTGAATGTGTGTGTGTGTGTGTGTGTGTGTGTGTGTGAAATGCCCTGATTTCTAAAACACTTTGCAGGTTGAACAAAACACATCTGTGGGCTGAATATCACTGGTACCAGTTTGCAACCCCTTATGGAGTCCTATTTGCTCCAAGGTTGAAAGGCCGGACTCAAGAGGACACACAGCAAGCCCAGGGTCACAGCACCTGGAAGTGGTGCCAGGTGGACCTCATGCCTGCTCCCTGACCAGCTCAACTCCACAGTTCCATGTGGCTGCTTCCTGGTCTTTCCATCAGCTGCCCTACAGGGCCAGCCAGCCCCCAGGCCTGTACTCCTGGGAAGCAGCAGCCCTCCTAGGGGCCCTGCACAGCAAAGAAAGAACATTCCAGGGCAAAGGGGGCTGCAGGGCTCTGTGTATGTAAATCATAGCCACTCCACAGCACTTCCATCCCGCAGCCTAAATGAGACGTTTGCTTGCACCATCCTGGAAAAGTAGGGCAGCTGTGGCGCTTGGAGTGTCAGAGCCACATACCTCAGATGCCCTGCTGAGATTGAGGACTGATGGCTTTTCTCTAGGACTTGGACCAGCCATAGGGAAGCCAGTTCCTGCTAATAAGAGTATATATTTTTCAAATAGCTCTTGTGTATTGCAAATGATACTGGGTCTTAAAACACCAGAAAGTAGGACAAAACAAAAACAGGTAGCTAACCCCTCTCCCCAGAAAAATTCCTGCAGCTGTCACCCCACAGGTCCCCGAGCCTGAGCCGGGGCTGGAGATGTGTTCAAACCTCTCCCCACACTCGAGGCCTCGTCTACCTGACTGCGGTCGGTTTCTCTTGGAACCCACAGGGTCAGCACTGGGTGTCCTTATGCCTCGCTGTGCCTCAGTGTCACCTGTGGTCACCTGTCTGACGTGCCTCCTGGCTGTGATGAAGGTTGAAGGAGAGCAAGGGGGCAAGTGTACAGTCCCAGGCCTGAGCAGGGCCATGAACATTTTGTCCAATCAGCATTTCTTTTTAAATATATTTCAACTAGTTTCATATAAAATCAACATTTCTGGCTTCTCTTGAAAAACCTCTTCCCCAGTGGCCACCACCACCTGACACCAAGTGAGAGTCTCTCAGAGGGATGTGCACTCCTGGCCCTCTCCGCGGCCCGCTCCTCTCCTAGGCCCCCACCTGCACTTGGCCCTGAGACCTCTGACCTAGAGATACCTCTGGGGAAGTATATGGATTCCAGGTCTTGTCACAATCATTGTAATTTCTGGGTCTCTCACTATTTTGTTTTGAACTTGGGCAGGTCTCTTGGGCTCCCTGGGCTTTGATCTCCCATCTGTGATGTAAGCTGGCCTCCAAGGGCACTTCTGGCTCTGACACTCAGAATGCCTCAGTGGGCCTGCCAGCAACCTTGGCTCTGCAGTTACATGCACAGAGCCTCTGGGCTGCCCGGGTTTGGCCACGTTCATTGAGTGAGGAAGGCAAGGAGGGAGGCGGGAATGTGCCCCAGCCTCTCTGTACGTGGTTCACCCAGTCTCCTTCTCTCGGAGCCCACCTATCCCAGACCCCAGGACAGGCTGTGATGCAGGCGGAGAGAGCCTGTGGGTGGGCTGGCCGGGAACAGGGGTGTATGTGGCTTTGGTGCTAGAAAGCACATCACGAATGGTCTTCCCTGACCACACGTGCTATTTCTTCCTTTTGCACTGATGCTTCTAACATCATTTGATCAGAGTCTTAATAACTATCATGTCCGTACATCACTTTGCAATTCTGTTGCAATGAGCACACTGGTGCCCCCCACACATACACATCCCCAAGCATCACTTCTTTCTCCCAGCCTCAACACAATCCCAGGTTCTGAGAAGGTCGTGGTACCCAGGGCTCCTGGCAAGGCTGCTATCTTTGATGCTGCCTGTGTCTGTGCCTGGTGGTCCCGGTCTCTCTGGCTCAACCTCCGTGCTCCCCTCCACACCAGCCCCCATAGTACCCACACCACTGAGAGTGCCTGGCCCATGGGCACACTCAAAAGTTGCTTGTGGGGTGAACCAATGAGTTTTCTAAAGCAGGAAGATGTTCACACATCTTCACTCTCCAGCTCCCACCCAAGTCCCTTCTCAGGGGAGGGGACTGTAACTGGTCCAAATCCAGGCTGCCCAGAGGCTCTGTGCCTGCAACTGCAGAGCCAAGCCTCCTCCATGCAGTAAACACACAAGGCTCCTCCACCTCCACACACCCCTGTGTGCCTTGGCTGGGGCCACTCCCGCCACTGGGCTGTAATTCCTCTACTGCCAAGGTCCTCGCATCCTTCAAGGTCTGGTGCGAATGCTTCTTCACTGGGTTCTTCTCTGACCCTCTTCAGCAGCCTCCACCACTCCTTGCTTTCTGTTCCCAGGGCTCTTTGGGGCACTGTCACTATTGTTCTGTTACTGTCTCACCTGTATAAGTTACTTTCACTGCACAGAAGATGATTATGGCAAGCGACAGACACACAACTATTCCAACTGAATTACACGTTCTGCGTCTGAAACACTCAGGCACTGGCCCGGGTTGCAGCGAGTCTCCTGGCTCTGCCCCACTCCTTGAAAGCAGTTCATCTCCAGAGTAGCTCCCCTCCTGCATCAGGGCTAAGTGACCACAGGCTTCAGGTCCAAACCCCCCATCATTCCCAGGGGAGAGTCTGTCCTCACATTTCCAGCCAAAGCTCTCAGTTCCATGCTGATTGGACTCCGGCATCCAGCTGGGGGTTATAGTCAATTGCTGATGGCTGAAGCAGCCTGGGCCCTTCCCTTAAACTGGGGTGGTGCTTCCTCACCCAAACTGCCATGGGGGCAGGAGTGGGGGTCTAAAATAGCACCCACCAGGTTTCCCCAAGGAAACAAATCGCCCCTGGAGGGCAGGGCCTGACCCTGCTCCATCTGGTCTTCCTTCCCCACATGCCCACCACAGCGCTGACGCATATATGTGCACATCCATAAGTGTTCATTGATCAGAATTCCCAACTGTCCCACCAGGTGGCCAGTGGGGGCCTGGAGAGTTTGGCCTCTTTCAATGGCCATCAGCTGAGGGAGAGAGCTGACACTTTGTGCTTGCAGGAGGAGTTCTGGAGCCCAGCCCCCTCCCTGCCCTTAGTGGGGCCTCCAGAAACATGGGGCTCCTGTCCCTTCTGCAGATTTGGGGAAGAGAAACCTTGAGTGTGAGACTGCAAACTAATACAGCCTCTTTAGAAAGAAGTGTGGAGAATCCTCAAATAACTCAAAATAGACCTTCCATTTGATCCCACAATCCTATAACTAGGTATCTACGCAGAAGAAAAACAAATCATTTTATCATAAGGACATTTACACTAGAATGTTCACTGTAGCTCAATTTAAAAACACCAAGATGGTGTCAACCCTAGTGCCCATCGACCATGAATGGATTAATAAACCATGGTATATGTATACTATGAAATGCTAGTCAGCCACAAAAAAAGCAGGAGACTTTATGTCTTTTGTATTAACTTGCATAAAGCTGGAGAACATTCTCTTTAGCAAAGTACCACAAGAATGGAAAAACAAATATTCAATATACTCAATACTCTTATGAAACCAGTACCAAACAAACTCACACCCCACGCAAGAGAAGAACTCAATTTAATTCGAGTTAGGGGAGAGGAGGGAGGAGGAGGGAGGGAGGTGGGTGTGCCCCCTCTGTGCTCCCTCTTAGTGGGCACAATGTCGGGGTGTTCGGCACACCTCCTGGGTGAGGGCACAACTACAATAGGGACCTTACCTAACAAATGCAGACACTGTAACTTAACAGGGACCTTACCTAACAAATGCAGACATTTCCACCCATATAATAATCTGAAATTTAACAAAGAGAGACCCTGAGTGAAGAGGCCCAGGCATTGTCCATCTGCTCACTCTGTGTGCCTGTTTATCACTGTCCCCCCCAGGGTACCTGCAAACAGGAACAAGCCCTGGGACTGTGCCCTGCCCGCTACTGCCCCACCATCCTTGATAAGATCAGAGCGACACCTGCCCCAAGGAAAAGGATACAGATCAGACTCAAAGAACACAGACAGAGCGACTATATATATATATATTTCAATTTGAACCAAGGAAAATGCAGTATGTGGTAGGTGCTTAAGTCGAAATATCACATAAAAACAAAGACACAGGTAAAGTGACCCAGGAGAAGACACTGTTTGGGGTAGAGAGCAGGTGGCCAGAATACAAGAGAAGAAGCACAACACCCAGGCAGGCAGGGACAGAGGCAGAGCCCTCAGCCTTGGCCCCATCTGTCCTGTCCCTGGGGTCTGGAGTTCTGTCCCCAGGGTCTAGGGTTCTGAGATAGTCAGCAAGATTTTCTAGTGTACATTTTGAGGGTGGGTTTCCCAGTCCAGTTCATTTTGCATCATCACATTAATTTCCTTTGGGGGAATTCCCTCTTTTTTGACAGAAAGCATCTCTTGAGCTGTTAAGCAAAGGCCTAATGCTATTTTTGCCTGAACTGGTTTCTGCTCTCTACACCTAAAAATGCTTTGCCTGGTGTAGACGCAGTGACTCATTCTAGCCTTAGCTCATTGACTGATTCCCTCACTGGGTTCATCTATTCTCCTTTGGACAACTGAATCATTTGTTCATTGATACGTTTATTTGCTCCTTTGTTTATTATTTCATAAAACAGTGTTCAAGCATCTACTCTGTGCCAGCCCTGTGCTTAACACCACAAGGGACATGGAGATGAGCCCACTATGGGCGCATTCATGTGCAAGCTGCTTTTATCCTCAAAGACCTCCTGAGTATAACATGCATGTAACACAAGTACAGGGCAGATATGCGTAAATACTGGCGTGCGTTGTTCATTCCATAGAAGGGAAAGATCTGGGGTTAAGGGTGAACTATGCTACCACAGCATTCCACCAAGGGCAACAGAGTGAGATTCTGTCTCCCCCCAGAATAATTATTTAATTAATTAAGAAGGAAAATATTATAAGCCAAGCAAAGATGGTGTTGTAAGTTTTAATAGGCGCGGTCCTTTGTGAAACGGGAGCATATCTCAGAGATTAAGGGACCAGGTCATTGCAATAAACTTTCTACTCTTAGAGAAATAGCAGCCAACCTTAGATAATGAGATTCAGAAACTATGGTAAAGTATAGAGCTTATCTGATCACAAACCTTGAGGAAAACCTTCTGGGAAACACCAACCCCAGATGAGTGGGTCGGCGTTCTGAAGTGAAAATGTTATGAACTAAAATAAAGTCATAAGGCTCCCCGCAGCAGCTGACTGACTGGGCCTCCTCTCTGGCCAGGGGCATCTGTCACATGTCACTTCTGACACTTCTTGCCAGGGCCCAGGACTGGCCGGGTCTCAGGGCCCAGCTTAACTAGGTTCCAGACGGGCAAAGTTACCTTGCTCTGGTACAGTTTCTCTTAGGTGCCTGAGGGCTGTCTCCTTCAGCTGGAGAGAGAGAGAGAGAGTAAAGCAGGCTTCGTGGAAAGATAGATCTTAGTCTTTAGCAGAGCTTGGTAATCTTCAGCAGAGAGACGTCGTGCTGGTGTTCTGCAGGCAGGAGAGGAGACAGAGTCAGAGTAAGCGGGTCCGTGATAGAATGCGCATGCTCCCAACTGCCTTCTCCTCCAGCCAAATACAAGGCTGATCTCGTGCTTCTCAACACCACAGGTGTAGAGACTGCCAATTCACCACTGCTCTCATCTCGCGAGCTCTTGTGCTTGTTAGGAGAGCTAAATCCCTCTCCATGCCCTTCCCACCCAGGCGTTCCATTATTGAGCTATGCAGGTATTTCTTATAACTCTCACTCCTCCCAGCCATAGGCTACATGGCCTGCAATAGCATCCCTAAAACGGCATTTCTAGACATAGAAAGATCAGACATGGTTCACCATGTCCTCCTCCCTTCGTAGAGATGCACTGGGGACTCCTTAATGGACCTATGGCCATACCACACACACCTGCATGTCCTCAATATAGAGAGCAAACCAGCCGGGTCTGTGCATGTATCCAGTAGTTTGTCTCTGATTAACAAACCCTTATCTTAACACAAATGTTCCTTTCGCCAACTCCTGGTCCATTAGACAAAGACTAACTCTTCCGGCCAGTTGTCAACTATAGAATCTTTAAACCCATGGGTAACCTGTGAGCCCCAACTTTGAGATGTCCCACCTTTTCAGGCCAAACCAATGTATACCTTCCATATATTGATTTATGACTTTACCTGTAATTCCTGTCTTCCGGAAATGTGCAAAACAAAACTGTAACCCCACCACTAGAAGTCCACTTGCTCAAGGCTTCTTTGATGTGCCTTCAGGTCATGGTCCTCAAATTTGGCTCAGAATAAACCTATTTAAAGGATTTTGCAGAGTATGGCTTCTTTACCATTGATGAAGTTAAAGTTTCACCTACATAGGCAGAGACAGAGGAAATATAGCAGGATCAGAACATTTTCCATATAAAACCACTAGTTACAGAGATGTGATTAGTTATCAATTGCTACCTTCCATGGAAGATTACTTTATACTCCATGTAGAGGGGTAGTGATCTGAGGGGGTCTTATCTCGGGTGCCATTTGGTCATCTTAATCTTTCACAGAGGAAAAAAGGCACATGTTCCAGCTGCCTGCCATGAGACTCAGTCAATATGGCCACAAAGTACTCAAGGCTCATTATAATTTCAAGTCCAACACCTTTAAGTTTTAATTATTTAATCTCACATAGCTAAAGTCATGGTTTGACTTTGTTGCCTTTTTTTTTTTTTTTTTTTTTTGTAGAGACAGAGTCTCACTTTATCGCCGTCAGTAGAGTGCTGTGGAGTCATAGCTCACAGCAATCTCCAGCTTTTGGGCTTAGGCGATTCTCTTGCCTCAGCCTTCCGAGTAGCTGGGACTCTAGGTGCCCACCACAACGCCCGGCTATTTTTTGATGCAGTTTGGCCAGGGCTGGGTTTGAACCCACCACCCTCGATATATGGGGCCGGCGCCCTACTCGCTGAGCCACAGGCGCTGCCCGACTTTGGTGCCTTCTAAGTACACTTTTATCCCAAGGGCCCTGAAGCCCTTCAAAGACAGTTCACCCTGGACCCCTCTGCTTCTCCTCTGCCCTGGGAAATTCACCTGGGTCTCTGCATCTCCTTCACCATGTATGTTTCAGAGCTGTTCTGGTTAGAAAGATTTAATAAAGCTTTCACTTCAAAGTTAATATCCTTGGGGGGGAAAAAAAACAGTGCATTTCTGTTTCAAAGTTGATTTGCTTGCATGAATGTTCAGAAGAAAAATAGACCAGGGGAGATCAAGTTTGAGTCATGGAACATTTTCTAAATAGAACTTGTCCCACTAATCCTGCAGGAATAGAGTCCAGACAGCTTTGACTATGTTGTTGGTTTTCAGTGGGGTCCCACCATTCCCTTAGGGGCCCTGGGGAAATCTAGGGGTTTGCCTTTATTTTAGTTGTGACCAAGCTCTAAAATACAGAAATATATTCAAAGGGGGACCACATACTTCTTATTTAGATTATCTTAGAAGATTATAGTAATTTTTAAATATGTGTATGCAAATAGGATAAGTTTTATATGAATTTCATTTCAAAATAGCAAAGGTAGCATTACAAAATGTTACCTAAAGAAAGCATTGGCAAGGGACTTTGCCTATGGCTGAGTGAACAGATCAAATATTCTGTTGCCAAAAGGCAACTATAACACTTACAAAATTGACCAACCATGAAGCATTTTGGAAATCAACCAAAAGACATGCAACAATTGGAGCAGCATTTATGCTTGAGAACTGCAGAAGCAGAAACATGGGGAGCAGCAGGGGGAATCTGCAGCCTGAGGCTGCCCCCTGCCCTCCTCCTGGCTAAGCCAGCTCGGAGGCTCTGCCAGGGCCAGGCGGGCAGTCTCTCTGCTGGGGTTAGAGGGGGCTTCCTTGATTTGGAGCAGGGGGCAATCTTGCTGGTTTAAGTGAAAATCCCAAGGCAGAAAAGCAGGAGGGCAACAGGTCCTGCAGACTGAGGTGTGGTCACTCCTGGCTAAGGCCGCACGCACACATAGCAGAAACCACAAATGACCTGATGGAGCCACGCTGCCCTGACCAACCCTCAGGCTGCACATATATGCAAAGTAGATAAGAAAGCACAAAGGAAAGTAAAAGAGTTTGAGTGAAAATGGCCTGAACTTTGAATGTGCTCCTGGGAGAGGCTGCTTCTGAAACAGCTCC
This sequence comes from Arctocebus calabarensis, assembly GCA_963573935.1. Taxonomy (NCBI): domain Eukaryota; kingdom Metazoa; phylum Chordata; class Mammalia; order Primates; family Lorisidae; genus Arctocebus; species Arctocebus calabarensis. The sequence continues at coordinate 16,251 of CAUYON010000064.1, forward strand.
CCATGACCCTGCTTCCTAGCACCAGAGTCCTGTGTAGTCTGCTCTGTATGGGTGCAGCTGACATACTGACTTGCTCCCAATAAGTAGAATATGGTAAAAATGATAGCTGTTACTACCAAGGTTAGACTTCCTTCTGCCTTGCTCTCCCTCTCCCTCTTCTTCCTGATGAAGCAAGCTGCACATCACAAACCATCCTACGGAGAGACACATGTTGCAAGAAACTGAGGGTGGGCTTCTGCCAACAGCCAGCGAAGAACTGATATTCTCAGTCCAATGGCCAGCAAGGAAGTCCTTCCCCAGCTGAGCCTTCAGATCATGGCAACCTGTTCAAGGTGGCCAACATCTTGATTGCAGCCTGAAGCCACAGGACTTAGGTGGCTCTATAAAGGAGTTTCTATAACCCCTTCATTTCTTTTTATAATCTTCTCTCTTAACTAACTACTTGATCTTTGAATTGTCCAGAAACAGTGGATTTTCTGCAACACAAAGGGGCTAAGATTCTGAAGGCCCCAAGGCAGCCTTCCTGGTGCTGACATTCATCATCCCCCACAACCTGATCCCAAGTACACAGGCCCACCTTATTGGGTGTACCACAACCTGCTCCCCCAATACACAGCCCCTCCTTATTAGGTGTACCATGACCTGCCCCCCAAATACACAGCTCCACCTTATTAGGTATACCACGACCTGCCCCCCAGATACACAGCCCCACTTTATTAGGTATACCATGACCTCCCCGTCAGATACACAGCTCCACCTTATTAGGTATACCATAACCTGCCCCCCAAATACACAGCCCCTTCTTATTAGGTATACCATGACCTGCCCCCCAGATACACAGCCCCTCCTTATTAGGTATACCACAACCTGCTCCCCAAATACACAGCCCCTTCTTATTAGGTGTACCACGACCTACCCCCCAAATACACAGTCCCATCTTATTAGGTGTACCACAACCTGCCCCAAGGCACAAGGCTCCTCCCATTCTCTGAGGCATCTCCTTCCATTCTCCCAACCAGAAGTCTTTTATATTAAAAATTGTGTTCTTCAAATATTTGCAGGTTATGCCTCAGACAAAGGTTTAATAACCAGAATACACAGAGAACTCAAGGGTATTGGCAACAAAAGGGTAAGTGATCCCATCTCAGGATGGGAAAAGGACTTGAAGAGAAACTTCTCTAAAGACGACAGGTGCATGGCCTACAGACACATGAAGAAATGCTCACCATCCTTAATGATCAGAGAAATGCAAATCAAAATTACTTTGAGATATCATCTAACTCCAGTAAGATTAGCCCACATAACAAAATCCCAAAACCAGAGATGTTGGCGTGGATGTGGAGAAAGGGGAACACTTCTCCACTGTTGGTGGGAATGCAAACTAGTACATTCCTTTTGGAAA
>CAUYON010000067.1:0-14972 GCA_963573935.1 Arctocebus calabarensis
AACATTATTTCTCTGTAAATGAATGTTGTAGAAATGAGGACTTTGGTTGATCCAGCATTGACTTTCTTCATCACTGCAGCATTTCTCTGACTAGCAATGTGACGATGTAACAAATGAGATTTTCTCATTTAATAATAAAAAATTGTGTAATGTTTAAAAAAAAAAAAAAAAAAAAAAAGAACATACACTGAGGGAAAGAATCCCTATTCAATAAATGGTGCTGGGGGAACTAGATATCCACATATAAAAGACTGAAACTGGACCCACATCTTTTTCCACTCACAAAAATTGATTCAAATGGATAAAAGACCTAAATCTGAGGCATGAAACGATAAAAATCATCAAAGAAAGCATGGGAAAAAACACGTGAAGATATTGGCCTGGGGGAAGACTTTATGAAGAAGAGTTCCATGACAATTGCAACAACAAAAATAAACAAATGGAACTTAATTAAACTGAAAAGCAAATAGACAACCTACACAATGGAAAAAGATATTTGCATATTTTGAATCAGACAAAAGCTTGATAAATTTAATATATAGAGAACTCTAATTAATCAACATGAAAAAAGCCAAAACTCAATGTGAAAGAGAGATGAATAGAAGCTTCTCTAAAGAAGGCAGATAAACAGCTAACAAATAGATGAAAAAATGCTCATCATTCCTAATTATTAGAGAAATGCAAATCAAAACCACCCTGAGATACCATCTAACCCCAGCAATAATGGCCCACATCCCCAAATCTCAAAACTGCAAATGCTAGCATGGATGTGGAGAAAAGGTAATACTTTTACACTGCTGGTGGGACTGCAAACTAATACATCTCTTTTGGAAGGAATTATGGAGAACCCTCAAAGTACTCAAACTAGACCTCTCATTTGATACTGCAATCCCATTACTGGGCGTCTATCCAGAAGAAGAAAAATCCTTTATCCATAAAGACACTTGCACTGGACTGTTTATCACAGCTCAATTTACAATCACCAAAATGTGGAAACAGCCTTAATGCCCACCAACCCAGGAATGGATTAACAAACTGTGGCATATATACCATGCAATACTATTCTGCCATTAAAAACATGGAGACTTTACATCTTTTGTTTTAACCTGGATGGAAGTGGAACACATTATTCTTAGTAAAGCATCACAAGAATGGAGAAACAAGAATCCTATGTATTGAATTCTGATATGAGGACAATTAATGATCTAGTACATGATGAGGGGTAGTGGAAGTGGAGAGCAGAAAATGGAAAGGAGAGAAGGGGGTGAGGGTCTCAGTGTGTGACACACCTTTGGGGGCGGGACACAATTGTAAGAGGGACTTTACCTAACGAATGCAATCAACGTAACATGGTTCTTTGTACCCTCAGTGAATCCCCAACAATTAAAAAAAAAAAGAAAGGGAATTTAACAACCATTAGATATTGTGGAGATTTATTAATAGCTATTCCATATGAGCCTCATTATTTCACTTGGTTATAAAATTAAACGGATAAATCAAAGAAATACCATCATCCCTAATCTGTCTCCATTGTATTAAAGCATTTAGCAGATCTTTCATTATATCATATTTGTATACGCAAAATGTCATCATGTTGTTTATAAGGGGGAATCTTTAAGTCTCTGGATAATCACACCAAGCTACTAACCCTATGTCCATGTTGAGGCTGACCAAGGTGTATTTAGGGAAGATGCTGCCTTGTTTAATGTGTTTATTATTTATTAATTATTTATATTGATTCATAGTCAAGATAGTCACACATTTAAGCCTACGTAGAATTAAAATCATCTTGTCATATGAAAACGATCTGTATTCTATGGAAGGTAATAATTATATAACTTTTATTATCACTTCCTTTAAGGAGAAAATTTTAATTTGATTTAATCTCCCTAAGAAAAATCAAATACTAAAAAATAAGATTTTGTTGGATAAGGGCAAGCTTTGGAGAGCTACAAACCATTGTATGTCTATTTTGTTTGTTTTTTTTTTAACTAATACCTTCCATGGAGAATACATGAGTTAAAATAGGATACATCAGGGAATTTCACATGAATAGACATTAAGTGTGAGCTAACAGAAAGATGCAGCTGCTAAAGGAGGTATTATAGTCATGGGCTGTGTCAAATAGCCCATGCTAAAGATGGGGCCATGTATTGAAGAGGTGGTAGAAATTCTAATGTGTCTTCTGGAGTGCTTAGTCCACTTCTAAGCAACAAAACACCAGTGAAGTTCTGCTATGCTACAAGCAATTAAAGTAGTAAAGGCTCGCCAAATACCACACAAAGAGGCAGATGATATGAAGAACTGGCTCTTAAAGAAAAAACTTAAGGGACTCAGAATAATTAGACTGAAGAGAAAGAAATGTATAAAGAACATGATAATTAGATTAAAATATTTAAAGGAAAAAACTGGGGGGGGATTGTGATTCAAGAATCTACTCACTAAGGCTGCCATTTATGAGTCAAGGAAGAGAAAGGTTTTGCTATGCAAAACCCAGAAAACATATAACGTAGCTATTTCTCTGAAAAATACTTATAACCATTTTCTAAAAGTTGAATTCTAGATGCATTACAGTATTCTAGATTGAGATATCAGTAAAAAACTAGGAAAATCTGAAGAAAGTCTATACTTTATCCAATATCAATTTCTTAGTTTTGATAAATGTGCCATGGTTATATAATATATTTATTCAGATTTCCCTGTTTTTCTCCTTTAAATACTTGAACTTTGTATTAAGACTTCTGGAGAGTTCTAGGCAGAAAACGACCAACTTAGGAAAATAATTTTAAATACATTTTAAGAAGCCATATGCACAGATGTCCATTACATCATTATGTATACTGGGAAACAAAAAAACATTCAACAACATAGGAGTTCTTAAATCATGGTACATCTCTATGATTAAATGTCTTAAAGTCATTACAGATGTAATGGTATGGCATGATATTAACATGAGGAGATTCTTAGGATACAATATGGAATTTAAAAGCTGTATAAAATCTGAGTTGTACAAACTGCTATGCTATTTAAGTAAATAGGGAAAAAAAGATTAGAAAAACAAGATACTCAAAAATAATATATATTTTCCCTGGGTTTTTTTTTTCTTATTTTTCTCTATTTTCTAGTTTTCTCTAGTAAGCATACATCAGTTTGCTGGTCAAAAGGAAATCCCTAAAAACATTTGTGCTAGTTTCATTATGTAAACTGTTTAGAGGTCAAATCTTTCTCCTTTTCCCCAATCTTTAACTATAGGATATTAAAAGACTGATAATTAAAATCATAAGATTGCTCAACATAAAATAACTCAAGGATTTTTTAAGAGCATGGACTATAGATAAATCCATTAGAGTTGAAAGAAACTATCTCTATGCTTTTAAGCATTCACAAATGGCTCAAGAGGCAAGAGGGCCAGCAAGATAGTAGTAGAGAAGCATGCCAAAAATATCTCAACTGGGGACAAGGGCACCATGCACAAAGGCAGAAAACCAAACCAAAGGGGGTAGGGTTAGAATCTGTCCCAGATCTTGAACAATAAACCCAAATTACATTTTAGTGCAGACAAATGTTCATAAAGTAAATGCGGCAATAATCCAAGCTGAAAAGCATGTAGTTGAGCGTGGCATTTTTCCAGAACAAAGATTTAAGTCTCATCATCAAAAATGCTTCATGCAACCATCAAACACAGAGTAGAGAAAATTCAAGTCAGAGAGTTATGATGCCTCAGGCAAAACACAGAACTAAAAGCATGCAGTGATCACATTGGATCCCAAAGAGCTTTTGCTCCCTCCCCAGGAGGGTTCTTTACAGAATGCTGATGGAAACAGAACCTCACGCAAAAAGATGAAAGAACACCATCCCATTTAGGCAGGGAAAAGGGGGTCTGGCCAAGGGATGCCAGCACCTGTACCCATCTCACACCTATAGTTGGGGTATCAGGAATCCTCTTACAGCTGCAGAGACCGGCCATGAGTTAGAAACCTTCCCATAGCACCCTGTCCAGCTAGGTATTTCATTTTTCCAAAGATGGGCCACACATGTGTGGGGGCTGTTTTTAAGTTTTACTGACAATCTGTTTGCTGGCCAGAAATATTAATTTTTTTTTTTTAGCTTTAAGAGCAAAGCAAATTGAAACACATTTTAATAAATGTTACTTCTATAAAATATTTTTATAGGCCAAGAATTAGTTCAATGTTGGTCTTCTTAATTATAGAACTTGTATCTATAAGCTAAGTTGCTATCAAAACTATGTCATATAAAATCACACATACAAATTCCCCATGGAATATATTCACAGTTTGATCCAGTATGCATATCCTGTCCCAAAACTTCAGGAATATGACTTCTTCCTAGTGGACATAATACATTTTTAACCCAAACACCCACACTGGTAGAACTAATGTTTGACAGTTCTAAGTATCCTGAGGTTTCCATTCCAAAAGCAGCCACAAAACTTAAATAATGATTCATTTGCATTAAAAAAAGTCTGGGACTCTTTTCTGATGCTGTGACTTCATTTCCATGAAATATCTACAATTTCCTGTAGAATAATTGAAGTTCTGTATAGATCCTGGTTATTAAGCTTTTGTCTGATTCAAAATACGCAAATATCATTTCCCATTAGGTAGGTTGTCTATTTGCTTTGGTTGCTGCCTAAGAGTGTTTATTTAAAACAAAACTTAGAAGCGAGCAAGAAAGAACCAAAGTGGACCACACGTAAATGACTGACGCTCTCCTGGAAACTGTTCTGACACTGTCTATCCCTCATCAAGTTATTCATCCAGTCAATAAGTGGGACGGTGGGGACAGCCCAGGCTCTGAGGCCAGACTGACCTGGATTTGAATGTAGCTATGCAGCTTCAGGCACGGAATCGCCATCTCTAGCTACCCTTGTCTGGTTGGGGCCTATAATGTGCTGAAGCAGAGAACTGGTGTCTCGCTGTATTATCTAATCTAATCTCCTCAACAACCCTCTGAAATGTATTATTCCTATTTTACAGGTGAGGACAGTGAAGCAGCCAGAATTTGAGCCCACGTAGATTCTCCTGGGAAATCCATGGAGATGGATGCACTCCATGGATTTCCCAGGAGAATCCATTGCATTGCCCACCTTCCACTCGAGTGGGTTCCTGGTCTAATACCTACTCACTCAGCATTGTCAAGACCAGATTAGACCACAATAGTCGCAGTGGAAGTGCCTTGCATAGATTATCTGCATTCTTCCCCACAAGTCTTTGACATAGACATTATCATCCCATTAGCCCTGAGAGAGGCCCTTCCCAAGGGCAGAGGCCCCGCCTCCTTCCCCTGCACTTCCCTCACTTCCTGTGGGCATCATTGCTCAATACTCACTTATTGAAGGTCTTTTACATCCTGATACATGTAGAATCCAGCACACTGATGGGACTCCTTGTGGTTGTCAGAATCTACCAAACTGAACTAAAGGCAGATTTAGGGTTTTTGCATCTAATTGTTAAACTGTGTAGAAATGGCTTATTTAATGCACACAGATTTGACACGTATTTTTATTATTATCTCAAAATAAGATGGAGAAGAGTAATAAATTCCCTAGGGGATTTAAGGTGTTGAAGATATTTCAGGAAAGGAATAGGAGCTGTGGGAGGAAGAAAGAAGGTTTATTTTCCATTTGAGAAGTGTCCATAAAGTCTTTTTTCTACAAAGCCAAGTGACTTCCTCCTCGGGCCTGGCCCCTGGCCATCTTTCTGAGGTGTCCTTGCCAGGATGGGAAGGCTGGTGGTGCCAGTCTGCCTCTGGGTCACTGGCAGTGTGTGGATAGCTGCATGCTGGATGGACATTGGTCTCTCTGGGGCTCAGGCCACTGGACAATGGCCTATCCAGAAGGCCGCCTGGATATACAATCGCACTGGCTTTGATTGCCCTGCATCGCCAGCCCCGGCCATCAGTCCCCTCTGATCTCCAGTCCCTCAGCCCATGTCCTCCGCTGTTTCCTGAAATTACAACAGTCTTCAAGAGGGCACTGCAGTCATCAGCACAGAGGTCTCCCATCTCCTTTCTCCCTGGTGCCAATCCTCTCCCAATCTCTGCTCCCCAGAGACTCGCCCATCCTCTCTGCATCTCTGTTACCCACTTAAGACCTCTTATAAGACCGCTCAAACCTGCCGTCCGCTCTCTGCCATCCACCAGCTCCCACCCCATCCATGGGAAAACGCACCTTATGCACCATGCCCAGGCTTTGCTCCCAGCCTCCGGGCTCTACCTACCCAGCACTCTGCATACTGCAGGTGCCCACTGCCAGACACGTCCTTTCATCTGGAAGCCTTCCCCGAGCACCTATAAAATGGGGATATTTGCAGTGCTCAGCTTGTAGAGTGGTTACAGGATTAAAAGATGTGATCCTTGTTAAGCCCCTAGCAGTCAGCTGGGCAGGGCACTAATAAGACCTAACAAATGCATTGTTTTTCCTCTTATTCTGATCATATCACTTGTACATAGGATTGCAATTGCCTGTTTACTTGGTTGTCTCCCTGCCAGACCGTGAGCTTCTCAAGAGTTACTGTCAAGTCTTATTCACCCACCTCTCCACCTAGTCCCAGGGCCAGGCACACGGCAGGCTCTTGGCGAGGTTGTGTTGAATGAATTGAGAAGGTATTAAATATCCCATTTTACAGATCGGCAACCTGAGACCTGCAGAGGGAAATATGACTCGCCCCGATCATTGCTAATCAAGGGCAGAGCAGGAACTGAATTCAGGATTTGGAGACTCTTTTGTCCAGTTCCCTACACCCCTTGGTCACCAGGTGGATACGGAGACCACACTCCACTCTGGTCTTCCCGTGGTTTTCCTGATAATTTAGGACCTACGGAAAACCTGCAGATGGAGCAAGCCGGGAGTGAGAGCAGAAAGCAGCCTGTAGGACCAGCCAGTCCACCCAGCCCATGCTTTTTCCTCTAGGGAAACGAAGAACTCAAGAGAGGAAGTAAGCCACCACCTGTCACATGGGGGCAGCAGAGCTGGACTTCCTTTACAGTGCTCCTTTTATTCACAGGAGGTAAAGTGACACCACCATGGGCTTAGCCGCAGAAGGGGGCCTGGTTCTTATAGGCAAATGCCCATGGAAGCCTCTGGCACTGACAACTCCCCCAGAGACAGTGAGGACCACGGGAAAAGAAAGAATAAAAGCTCAGTGGGCAGAACCCAGGGGGCCCTTGTCCCACCCGGAGGGATGTTTTATAGTCAGTCCACGTTCTTTACTGACTGTTGCTATGTCGTGCTGTTTACAGCTGTGCCAAGAGCAGGGCAATCACCCTTCCCAGCCTGGAAATTTATGGCTGAAGAAGGGATAAGGCATGTCCCACCCCACTCAGGCCCTTTGACAGTGGGTTTATAGGATTTATCTCTGGGTTGGGGCACTTTGCCTTCAGCTTTAGAAAGGACTGTCCTACCCAGTCCCCCTTTACTGCTGACACCTGCCGGCCCCAGGGCCCCTGGTTAGAGAAATGAAACGTATCAGGCCTGCAACTGGGGAAATGGAGGTAGGTGCCAGGGCGGTCGTGTGTGGGACTGGCCTGCTGCTGCCCCAGGATTAGAAGAGCACAGCTGGGCAGCTGGTATGATTGCCTACGTGGCCCCTGCTCCTCCTTAGGCCAGGAGGCATGCACTCATTCATTCTTTCACTTCTTCAGTCATTACACACACACACCAAACAAAAAACAAAAATATCCACCTCCTAATATGTGTCAGGAAGCTACAGGTTGAGGATCCAAATATGAATAATATCCCAGCCCTGGCCTTCTGGAGCTCCCAGACCAAACCCATGAATGCACTGTTATGAGGCAGTGTGTGAGGGCTGGGACAGAGTCTTGCTCAGGACTGTTGGAATGAAAGATGGGAAAGGTGCTTTAGGAAGAAGAAATGGCCTGTCCCAAGGTGTGCAGTGGTGGACGGGGAAGCACTCAGGAAAGTATGTGACACAGGTCAGGAAGGGGATAGAGGTGAGACGGGAAGCAGGTGGACAGAGGACACAGGAAAGTGTATGCACGCTGGGAGCTTGGATTTTATTGTGGAGGCCACAGGGAGCCATAGAGGTTTCAGGAAGGATACAGGTCACACAATCAGATTTTTTCTGGAGGAGGCACTCAGGTGGCAGGTGAAGCACGGGTCTGAAGGAAGGAGGTTCTCACACTTGGCTATGCTTCCTAGTCACCTGGGGAGCGTTAGCAAGCACTGCTAACCTGGGTGCCACCTCCAGAGAGCCCATTATAAATGGGTTGGAGTGTGGCCCAGCCATTGGGATGCTGAAGCTCCCTCCTCTTTGACTCTGATATGCAGCTGAGGGTGACTTACTGGAAAGGGACCCCTGTTAGGAGGCACTGTCACCTTCCAAGTGAGAACTGAAAAGGCAGTTCCCGTGGGGATAAAGGCCAGTACAGATTCAAAAGGGAGAACCACAGCCGCTGGCTGTTGGTTGGGTGTGGATCTACAGAGCAATGGAGAGAAGTTCCTCATATGGTTACACAGTTACCATGTGATGCTAAAACTCCACACCCAGCTGTATACCCAAGAGAACAAAACCATGTGCACACAAAACGCAAACACAAATGTTCACAGCAGCGTTTTCATAGTAGCCCCGAACCGGAAACAACCCAAATGCCTATCAGCTGACGAATGGATAAACAAAACGTTGTGTATCTCTTCAATGGATTATGTTATTTGGCTGTAAAAAATAACGAAATACTAATACAGACTACCTCGTGGACCTTGAAAACATTATGCTAAGTCAAAGAAGTAAATTTGGTTTACGTGAATTGTCCAGATTGGACAGACCCACAGAGTCAGAGGGAGAGTGGTGGCGGCCAGAGACCAGGGGAAGTGGGCAGTGGGGGCGGGGGAAGTTTGAGGGCGATATCCAAGGGGTATGGGGGTTTCTTTCTGAGGTAACGATAATATCCTAAAGGTGATTTTGGTGGCAGTTGCATAATTGTGAGAATCTACCAAAACCCATTGAATTGAACTGTAAATGAATGAATTGTGTAGTATGTGAATTTCATCTCAGTCAGACTGTGGGGAAAAGAGAGGACTGAGCAGGGGATGCCTCAAGCATGATGCTCAGTTTGCATTTTGTCCTGGGGTCGAAGTGGTGGTTTCATGAATCAGTCGGAGGAGCAACCTGGGACAGTGGTTTTTTAGGTTTCTTCACTTGCTCAGCTAATATTTTTTGAGCGCCCGGCCATGGGAAATATCAGAAAACAAAACAAATTTTTTTTAAAAAATCCGTTCCCTGTAGATCTTATACTCTTGCAGGGAGGAGAAAATACAGTAAATAAATCAGTGTGCAAGGAGATCACTGCAATGGAGAAACCCCACAGCAAAGGTGGGGGGGGCAGGTAAGGGCTAGGGGCTGAGGAGGGGAGGGGAGGAGACAGCTCAGCAGAGACTTGGATGCAGTAAGGGGTGAACTTGGACATAAGAGGGAAAAGTGTTCTAGAAGAGGGGACTTCGGAGCACGGCAATGAGGCTGGAGGAACAGCAGGAGGCAGGGCACACAAGCCTGGGGGGAAAGAGAGAGAGAGAGAGAGAGAGAGAGAGGTGTCAGGAGGGCACAGCAGGTGGGGGCAGAGTCCCGCAGCCTCATCCTCCCCCAGGAGGGCTGAGAGGCTCCCTCCCTCCCACATGGGAGCTACAGGTGGGTTGTGAGCAGAACAATGCCCCGTCCTGACCTGCCTGGTGTAAGGTCCCTCTAGCCCAGGTGTCTCAACCTGGCACTATTGATGGGCAGGATGATCCCTTGTCATGGAGCCATCTTTGCTTTGGGGGATGTTTAGCTACATCCCTGTCTTCTGCCTGTGAGGTGCTAGAAAGGGCCCCTCCAAACTAGTTGTGACAACCAAAAATATCCCTAGACCCTTCCAAATGTCCCCTAGGAGGCAAAACCACCCATGTTTGAGGGCCACTATCCTAGGTTACATGGGGTGTGTACGCAGGGAACTCAGACCAGACAGGCTGAATGAATCCAAGGTGCCCGTGAGACCTGTGCACGGACGTGTCCATTGACCAGTCAGATGGTGGGAGCACAGAGCACAGGAGAAAGTCTTCCGACTCAGAGGCCGTTGCAATGAATGTCCCAGAAAAAGGAGAGCAATGCCCAAAGGGCCAATTCAATTTAATTTAATTTTTTGAGTAAGGATTAGACTTAAGTCACCGGGGAAGAGGCCAGGATGAGTACAGTGAGCTTGTGGTCTCACCTCACAAACACAAAACCTCAGACTCAAGGCAGCCACGTAAGCAAGGTACAGAGGGTTCTGGAACTGTAGGAAAGGGAAAGTGAGTTAATTTTTCCAGGAAGAAAAATTCCATCAATCACTGAAATATTTCTTGGCTATCCCCTGTATGCTCGGCAGTTTCACTTGTGTTGTCTCATTTTATCTCTAAAAAACAAAATAAAAATAAGTAAGTAAATATTGCCCCCCTCCCCGCCCCATCCTTTTCTCTTACAGACTAGAAAACTGGAGATCAAAAAGCCTGACATCCTCAAGGTCACCCTGTCAGTGACAAAGCTGGAGCGTGAACACGAGCTGGTTTTTTTTAATTGGTTTTTTTTTTCTTAATTTTTTTTTAATGAAATCAAATTAATGCGAGGGTATAATTTTTAGGCTACATTATTCTCACTTCCAGGGTAAAGTTCCGTATGTAGAAGAGCCCTTCACCCTGGGGGCGTGTTTTACACCCTCACAATGTGCCCATTAGGTGAGATCCCGCCTCGGCCCTCCCTCCTTCTTCCAAATGTCCTCCCCCCCTTTCCTTCTGCCCCTGAACTAAAATATATTAGTGTTTGATTGTTCTTATGAGCATATAATTGTTTAAATATTGATTTCATATTAGTATGGAGTACATGGGATGTTTATTCTTGCAATACTTTACTAAGAAGAATGGATTTCCACTCCATCCAGGTAAATGTAAAAGTCTCCATCTTTTTTAATGGCTGCATAATATTCCATGGGGTATATATATATATCACAATTTGTTGATCCATTCATGGGTTGATGGGCACTTAGGATGCTTCCATGACTTGGCAATTATGAATTGAGCCACAATTAACTTTCTAGTGCAAATGTCTTTGTGGTAAAATGATTTTTGTTCTTCTGGGTAGATACCTAGTAATGGGATTGCAGGGTCAAAGGGAAAGTCCACTTTCAGATCTTTGAGGATTCTGCATACTTCTCCAACACGAGCTGTTTCATAGCAAAGTCCACAGCTTGCCTTCTCTGAGCTTCACTTTCCTCATCTATAAATTATAGAGGAAAAGTGACATGTGGAAATGCACAATGCCTGGCATCTACCAGTTAGATAGCCACCCCTTCTCTGAATCCCTCCTCTGCTCAAAGGGCAGATTAAAGAGCCCCATCTCAGTAAGGCTTTCCTGGGCCTCCTCTGAAATATCTAACATGTCAGATATTAGACACGTCCCGTATCCCCTTCTCTGTCACGGCCTCCTTTTCTCCCTGTTGCTGATCACTATCTAACATCCGACTTGTTTATCCGGCTCATTGTCCCCTGTCGGGGTCCCTTCATGGTCGAGCTTATCAGGGCCTGGGACTGGCCAGGCCTCCGCCCCGGCTTATTTAGGTTCCTGACGCAGACCGCTAGGCTGCCTTGTGAGGGCTGTTTGCTTTAGCAAAGGGAGAGAGAGAGAAAGACAGTATTTGAGGGAGTAAAGCAGACTTAGTAAGAAGAATACATCTTAGCAGTCTTTCATAGAGAGAGAGACGCCATGCAGGTGTTCTGCGGGCAGGAAAAGCGACAGCGTCAGAGTAAGCGGGTCCGTGATAGAATATGCACTCCCAACTACCTTCTCCTCCAGCCTCTAGAGACACACTCCAATGGCGCTTAACACCACAGGGGTAGAGATTGCTAATCACTGATGCTCTCATCTCGAGAGCTCTCATGTTTGTTAGGATAGCCAAATCCCTCCCCCCCCAACCCCCGGCCCTTATCACCCAGGTGTTACATTACTGAGCTATACAGGGGTTTCTTTTTTTTGAGACAGAGCCTCAACCTATCACCCTGGATAGAGTGCCGTGGCATCACAGCTCACAGCAACCTCCAACTCCTGGGCTCAAGCGAGTCTCCTGCCTCTGCCTCCCAAGTAGCTGGGACTACAGGCGCCTGCCACAACGCCCGGCCATTTTTTGGTTGCAGCCGTCATTGTTGTCTGGCAGGCCCGGGCTGGATTCGAACCCGCCAGCTCAGGTGTACGTGGCTGGTGCCTTAGCCCGCTGAGCCACAGGCACTGAGCCTATACAAGGGTTTCTCATAACTCTTACTCCTCCTGGCCATATGCTATATGGGCTGGCCATACGCTATATGGGCTGCTGCAGTCCCCCTCCCCATGACAATGACTATGCCATGAGGCAGGGAGCATATGTCTGAATGGCTCACTAGTATATCCCTGGCACCTAGACCAGTGCCCGGCATGTGAATCTTTGTGTTCCACATCTTCTACACCGTGGGAGCTGGTATAACACACTTGTGTTAGTAGCAGGACCAAGCTGTGGAAGAGCAGAGCCCCTGCAGAAAGAAGCAAAGCCCGTGAGGCTGTGCAGAATAGGAGGCCAGAGACTATCTGACGACCTTGCAGGGGGACACAGTCAGCAGGAGACACGGCCAAGAGCTGCTGGGTAAAAAGAGGGGAATCTTGGGCAGCCCTCAAATAGAATATTGTTCCTGCCTTTCTCGCTACCTTACCCTGGGCACAAGAGATGAATCCTGTTCCCTCATAAACCAGCTGAGTCGATGACAAAGCAATCTGTGGGACCCCCAGAATTCGACCCAACCCCCTTCTTCATTCTCAGCTCCCAGGCCCCTCATTTCCTTGGTTTATTAGCCCTGCACCAGTTTCCAGTGTGGCCCAAGGTCAACACACTCAGTTTGGGATTCTCTGTCCACGCTCTGATCTTGATTTAATAGTCACCCTCTATTTTCATGCATTAACACTGGAGTGAGGGGCACCCTACAGTCTGAGTCCCCTTTGGGCCCCACAGGGGACAGTTAGTGCGGGATAGTGGAAGAAAACAGGGACTTAAGGTCAGGTGCTCCGAGCCCCAGTCCCTGAGTCCATAAAATGACAAGCAGTGCGATCTTCGTCAATGTATCTGAGCCTCTGTTTTCCTACTTGTAAAATATAAGGATGAAAATTGCATCGCAAGGTTGTTGTTGGCAATAATCCTCAAAGCATGGTCTTTGGAAAATCAATCCCACATGATGGCTCACTTCCATGACACATAGACTAAAAAAATTGGAACAACACAAGATGGGAAAGGGTGTAATTTTGGCAAATGCTGAGTATTGCACCCTCATCTCAGGGAGTCTCAAATGACATTAGACCAAAAAATTCTGAACAGCCCATAAAAGAATCAGTTTAACTTTGATTAACATAGACTCCTCTAAGCAACAGAATCCTTTTTTGCAAGGAACACCTGTTTTCCACCAGTGGAACAGGCACTCTGTGTAACAGCCATGGAGGAAGCTGTTGAGGATAGCTAAACCCACGACACTCTAAACCCACGCCACACGGCTCGGCTCCTGGTGCATGCGTAGTGAACACCACTTCTTCCCTAGTGTCAGGGTGTTTATGCAAGTCCTTTCTACCTCGGCTGCGAAGAAAAATTATTTTACACTGTTGGGACAAGTAATTGTCCAGCAAACTCTTGTTGATTCCTTTACATGAAAAGGAAATCCCCTAAAGTGAAGTGAATGATATTGTACTTTTACCGCTGAAATATGAGCACTTGTGATCTCAGGCATTAAGAACACTCGTTCTTGGATTTCTGGAAAGTCACTGGTTAGACCCGCACCAACAGAAGTTGAAGTTGGGTGACTTGCCCAAGATAATGACACAAACTGGAGAATGCCCCATTGTGTAAGTTCAGAGCTGAGAACTGGGTCCCACTCTTTTGAAAAAAGTTTGGCAGTATGTATCCCAAAAGCCTTAAAGTCTGCCCACCTACGAAGTGCCACTTCTGGAATTATTATAAAGCAGGCGTCCTCAAACTTTTTAAACAGGGGGCCAATTCACTGCCCCTCAGACCATTGGAGGGCCAGACTATAGTTTAAAAAAAAACTATGAACAAATTCCTATGCACACTGCACATACCTTATTTTGAAGTAAAAAACAAAACAGGAACAAATACAATTCACACCAATGCATGTGGCACGCGGGCTGTAGTTTAAGGACCCCTGTTATAAAGAAACCATCTAAAATGAAGATTAAAAGATATGCATAAAAGTATTCATCACAACAGGATAATGGACAAAAGTGGAAATGACCCAATAGCTGGGAAAGTTCAGCGCCCAACCATTGGGGAATAAAATTCATGATGAAACTTCTTTACGTTAAATATCTTACAACCAGTTAGAATGATGTTTATAAAGAGTTTTGAATAATCTGGAGTATGCTTATAACATCAAAGAAATAAAATAGGCTGTAAGAATAAAATATATACCTTTACAATAACTGCTATCAAGGGGTATGGAGAGAGAAAAAATTACTAATATATTGAGAGTGGTTATTTCTGAGTGCCATGACAATGTGTTAATAGAATTTTTTATTGTATTCTACACATACATATTTTCCTATCATTCTAAGTTTTTTTTTTAATTTTGAGGGTTTCTTTTATTTTTTTGAGATGGGGTAGTGGGTATCTCACTAGCTTGCCCAGGCTAGTCTTGAACTCTGTCTTTTTTTTTTTTTTTGAGACAGAGTCTCTCTATGTCGCCCTTGGTAGAGTGCCGTGGGGTCACAGCTCATAGCAACCTCAAACTCTTGGGCTCAAGTGATTCTCTTGCCTCAGCCTCCCATGCAGCCAGGACTACCAGTGCCTGCCACAACACCCACCTATTTTTTTGTTGTAGTTTTCATTATTGTTTTAGCAGCCCCAGACAAGTTTCAAACCCACCAGCCCCAGTGAATGTGGGCGGCACCCTAACCACTGAACTA
>CAUYON010000068.1:0-10791 GCA_963573935.1 Arctocebus calabarensis
GCAGGAGCAATGACGTGGGGCAGGTGCAGCCACTCACGCTCAGTGTGGAAGGAGAACTGGGCGTGGGCAGGAGCAATGACGTGGGGCAGGTGCAGCTACTCACGCTCAGTGTGGGCGGGGAACGCAGAAAGGAGTGAACCCCTGTCAACGGCAACCTACGCGCCAACTTCCCAGGTGGGTAACTAGCCAGGAGCCCACCCATCCCCACCACAGGGCCCTCCAGGTCTGCTCACTCACTTTATTGGTGTGTCTGAATTGAAAGCCTCAGAGTCCCTCTGCCACTCTGTATCCCAGCCAATCACAAGGTTTTTCTAACAGGCTTGAACCCAAGCCAGGGCCTTAAACTTTTCCAAGCACTGGCTATCAAGGTTGTTGCCCAAAAGATTTGAAACGAGCGCCCTGGCCCTGGCCGGATTCCTTACACCATCTGTGCACTCCACAGGGTGGGCTGCAGACACACTGTGTAGCCGGCCCTTCCTCTTCTGCCCTGCCCCAGGGCGAGGATGTGCCCCCGTGCTCGGGTGTAAGTCCCTCTAAAAATGCTTTGGGCGGGTCACCCGGTACTTACTGCTTCTTTCTTTGGAATAAAAACAGCTCCATCTCAGGACAATTTGAGGCCTTCCCCTTTCTTTGATTTTGGAACAACAATGGGAGGAAAGACCCACCAAGAATTAGGACCTAAAGACTAGATTTGTAGTGTTCTGAAAACAAATTTCTAAAACCTGCTTAAAAAGTGCTATGAGGGTGAGTGCTCTGTTGATGTCATTCTGAAGTGCTGTTTCACAGACTAACCCCAGAAATATTTAATTTTCTAGGAGACTGTAGTATTGTTTGACTGTGCTATTTACTATTAAGTTCCCAAACTCTGAGAAGTGTTAACATGTACATTTGTATCTTATAGAGATTTATGTTCTATAGAAAAAGATCTCCAAAGATAAGGTTTCATGGTCCCACGGAGGAGTAAGATTTTGTTTCTAACATTCCAAAACCATCCCTCTTTTATTTTTAATGCTTATAATATCTAATTGCTCTGCTTTGCCATCTTACTGGTTTCCTCCTCAGTTAAAGGGTTGGATCGAATTGTTGACACGTACATATTCTATATTTGTATATCCATGATCCCATGTTTCTGGCATTTTGGAAATTATATTTTGACAGTTGTTTGAACTAATTATGAAATAACAATAATCTGGACCATCTCCAGGATTTTGACCAGAGTCACAAAAGCCTTTATTCCAAGGAACAAGAGAATGATCCTAACACTGGTTTTCTGTTGAGTTGAGGGGCTGACTGAGAAGGGATAAGGGGGGTCTCTTTAGTCACATCTGGGACTAGAGGGCCTCAGACTTCAGAATGCATCATACTCACCCAGAGGGCTTCTTTAAATGCTGATTTTTGAGCCCTGCTCTCCGAGTTTCTGATTCAGCAGGTCTGGAAAGGAGGCCAAGAATTTACATTCCCTACCAGTTCTTAGCTGGTGCTGACACTGCTGGTCTGGGGGACCACGCGGCTTTGGCAGAGGGGAGAGGGCAGACTCACCCAGGGCTCAAGTCCTCATTTGTAGAAGGATTTTGCCCTAACACACTAGCAAGCTTCATGTTTATTAAATTAGTCTTTTACACCAACCCCTTTTCTCCAAGGGCCCTTTTCTGGTTGACTTAGACTTTGCGTATTCCTTTGTATTCAGTGGCGATTCCCTTCATTTCCCTTCCTGCTCCTCTATAAATTACAGTAAGCAGCTGCACACTTGGCTTTGTGTATCTCAAAATTAGGTCCTGTGCCCTCGGCAAGGGCGCATAGGTTTCTCGGACTGCTGGTGAGGGCTGAGCAGTAATAGCGTCCCGCAGCTGTACCCATTTGCCTGATGGATGGTGCCGTGGATGCAGCCGGCTAGCTCCCCTTTGGCATCCGCAGACAGATGGAAAGTTTCTCACCCACACCCACGTTCCTCCACCAAGCTCACGCCATTTGCATTTTGAAGAGCCAGCATCAGGCTAAAGGGGGACTGCTAAGGGGAGAAAGGCCATTCCGTTTCTCTCCCTTTAAGGACACGTGATTTCTGTTTATCATTTTTGTCTCTTTTATTATTCTCCTACCCAATATAAAGTCATTGTTCGAGCATTACTCCGTGCCAGTCTTCCTGTTAGGCTCTTAGGGATACTAAAAAGCAAATAACTAAAGTATGAACGCTGACTTCCAGGAGAGCATAATCTTCCTGAGATGTCAAGCTATCCCTCACCACAGCCAGCCTCACCTGTCTCAACCCCGCCATTTTCTCTGGACTGCACACTGGCAGCTCAGGCTGGCGACCTTGCCCTTTGTCAGCTGGCATCTCTGGAGTGCCCAGGACAGGTATGTTCCTCCCTCTTGTCTTTGTCTTATGTGACTGGATTGAACACGGAAGGGGTCTTGGTAGCTGTTTCTTTGAGGCTACAGATCCTTCCTACTTCTCATGGATTCTGGACTGAAAGTCCTGAAATGAGTCTGTTCAGTGTCAGAGGCACTTGTGACATCTGCTGTGAAATGCTGAAGCTGTAAACCCAAAACATTGTCCTGAGCCTGGTCTGCTCCCGCCTGAAGCTCCGGCCTCTGCCACCACGTGGTCTCAGTTCTCCTGGCTGTTCCCAAAGTGCGATGTCCACAGCCTGTTGAGCAAGCCCCAAAGTCAGCCCCAGGCACTGTGTGCCCTAACTTTCCCCAAAGTGCGGTGTCCACAGCCTGTCGAGCAAGCCCCAAAGTCAGCCCCGCCCACAGTGTGTTTCAACAAAACACGAGTTCTTTTGTCCCCTTCAGAATTTATCCCCCCGCTTTCCTCTGATTCGGCCATCACGCCTCCAAAGCAAGAATGGCTATAATGACACCAAATCATTAAATGTCATCCTTCGCTGGCTTCACCTGCTGTCTGTAGGGCAGTGCATACAGAAGCAGCTATCAAATATGCATTTTGTTAAGGGAGATGGTTCACTTTGGTGTTGGAAGTTGGTTAAAAGGGCGGATATACCCGAGAAGACCTTTGTCTCCTATCAGTTGGAGAAAGGAGTGAAATCAGTGTGAAGCTCTTCATCTGTGCTCTCCCCACCTCCTCTCATGCCGCAAAATGTTACACTCTTTGCTGCTGCCCCAGGGACCCATCAGTCCCCTCTCACCCCCGCAGCCCCTCCACTGAGCCGTCCCCCGCATCCCCTGCTGTCAATGAACAATGTCTTAGAATATTGGCTCCCCACTCATTCAGTATTTAAAAACAATGTTTGCTCAGTCATGTTCCTTCTCCTAGGAGTGTCCAAATGCCTCATCTGGCTTTTAAAGCATCCTAAAAGTAAAAGGTGACAATTTCTGTGGAGGCAAAGTGACCTGAGTTTGAATTCTAGCTTCCGTCATGATTAGCATCTGCCCTGGAAGAAAATGGTTAATTTCAAATTTCTCCTTTGTGTATTGGCACGGGAACTATGGATGAGTATTTTGAAAGGGTGTTGTGACTATAAACTCAGCCATGAGCCGTGTGGTAGTTGGTGTGCTTGGCAAAGTGACATTCTTCATCAGCTAGCTGTTACTACTGTTACTTTGTATCATTATCTATTATCATTGCTGCGTGAATCACTTATGGAGTTGACCCACAGGGAGTGGAAAAAAAGCTTGAGTCAGTCCATGTGGCAAAGCGTGCAGCCCTGTGATGAGATGTAATGACTGCAACTCTGTTCTTTATTAAAGCTGATACCTATTTAGGTGAGTTGCAGAGATTGTTTTTAGACTAGGCGAGAAACTCTCTCAGGGATAAGAGCCATTGCATTGTAAATGGGCCATCGACACCTGGATAAAGACTTTGCTGGTGACTCTGCAGAGGACAGAGCAGACACCCCATGGCTACTGTGGGTTTTCTTTCCCTGTTTGGCTTCTTGCTTCTCTCTATCCAGGTTATGTTTAAACAGTTGGGGAAAAGCCGCACGTGCTGCTTTGCAGGTTTTGATTTCCAAGAATGTTTACCACTTCAATTCTGCTAGAGACAAACATGCTTTTCAATTTCCCCAGTTTCCAATTATTCATGAAAAATATCAAACTGAGAAACAAAGGCTTTTCTTTAGGAAAAAAAATGCACGGTTATTTTTCAACCTCAGCAACATCAAACAATCTTTCTCATCGGATGGTGACAACTTCAGGAGAAAGGGCTGTGATTCCAGCAATTTGCTACGGAAACCCTACTTCTCCTGGTGTGCTTTCATGTTAATAATTTAAAAGTCAGCGATTTCCGAGCCAAATTATTCTTTGCTTACACAAACCGCCCGTCAGGTCTCCGTGTGTCAAGATGCTGCCCAAATCCTAGGGTGAAAACGTGACAGGAATGACTCGATATCCAAATTTCAATGGGAGTCAAAAATAAAGTAACAATTCGGTGCATCTTTCCTTTAGCATTGGTCTTCTGGTCATCTTACTCACGAGAAAATAGAGAATTGTAGTTTTTGCAAAGATGTATTATCCCAAGAAGAGAACGTGGTAATTTGTTCATCGTTGAGTGTTACGATTGAGTGCCCCAGCAACCACGTTCTAAGAGCTATCACATGTTGGATACGTACATATCAACAAAGTTTTAGTGTTGATGATGTAGTGTAAGTATTTTTATTCCTAAGGTTTTTGCTGGAATTGGTTAGTACCTATGCATTCAACTTGCTAGATATTAACAAACATCAGTAGGTTTAGCTGAGACCCTCTGGCTCCGGGGCACCCGCTCTGCTCATACTAATCATTATGATGAGAGCTCTGAGGATTCAGGGCGCAAGTCATGTCACCTCCCGGCCCGACAAGCTCAGGGACTAATTGGGAAAGCAGGAAGCAGGCAGGCATTTAACTGACTAAACAACAAAATAAGAGGATGCCATATAAAATAATGTCATGAGGCAGAATGTGTTCGAGCCCAGAGCAGCCACTCAGACTGTGGCACTGTGGGTCAGAGCGGGGCAAGATCATTACAGGCTGCGGTTCAAAGACCATTCCAGGAGGAAGTAGGAACTGAAGCCAGAGAAATAACTAGATCTGGTCCAGGAAAAGCTTTTTTCTTTCATTGCAAAGTAGTCTTGATAAAATACATTTCATACTTAACATTTGTCTAGAAAATACTATTGTTGCTTTGCTACCATGATCGGATAAAATAGTCATCTTTATAAAAATTAGCACTGATTCAAAAATGCCAAAAAAAGAATGTATGTAATCTCAGAGTATTAAACTTGAAAAGAATTTAGAATATAACTAATTCAACAGTTTCCTTTTCATAGACTTCTCCCCTCCACCCCCACCCTCAAAAAATAGGGCTTAGAGATTCGGAAATCTGAAGTGACTTGCCCTGACACTGAACCTGACACTGAAGGGCACACGGCCCCTGAGCAGAGCGGCTCAGCCGGGTCGTGCTGGGCGCTGCGGCCAAACTGACACTGAGTCCACAGTGCGTTGCCGGACACCAATCCTCTCCCTTTGGTTTTGTAAAGTGGAATTTAAAAATAAATGTATAGCTATCCAAATCTACAAGGGAATTATTGGTTTGTCTGAGTTGGAGTCAGAGATGTTATAGTTTTTCCATCAACAGTTAACAGTCGGCTCTCAAGAAGTCACTTCCCTAGGGTTTCTGCAGGCTTTGTCACTCTGCTTTCTTCCATTCTTAATCAGGATAAAAAGTGAAATTCAAAGAGAAAATAAGTAAATTTTTAGTTGTAAAATAGAGAAAGCGCAATTGGGTTTGGAATCAGAGGCTCTGAATTGGGACACCACTCCAGTCACTTACTGGCAACCCCCCAAACCTTGGTTTAATCGTTTGTAAATTGGAAGTATTAGCACCTAACTCAACAGAAAAAACGTGAGAAACTTTAAGCACATAGGTGCTTAATAAACCTGGCTAGACAATAAATGACTGATAACCAAGGATAGTCTATCAACTTGTTATCTTTTGGTACCAAAAGATTTGAATTATTTTCTTTAAAAAAAAAAAAAAAAAGACCTTATAAGAGCTAAAGGATTTGGGCTTCTAAAATTTTGCTGATGGATCACTGACAAGGTTAATAAGAGAAAAGGCACACAAATTTATTTAACACATATACATGGAAGCCTTTGGAATGAAGACCCAAAGATACAGGGAAATTTATTCATTTTTATTTTTAGATTCAACAAAGTATGGACAGCTGTGTAGAAATATGACTGAACAAAAAGGGTGCGATCTCATGTGTCAGCGTGAGTTCACGTGTGGAAATCAGCAAGGCCAGTTGGTGGAAAGTCTTCCTGGCCTTTGTTCCTAGTGGATATGAGGCAGGGCCTTCTCTGGACCGGGGCCCTCCCAACCTACAGTCGAACAAGGTGGGTCAGACAATTTCTTTATGGCCAGTTTCGATACAGAAAGGTGAAAGGGGAGTGAGAGTGATATTTGGAGGTTTTATGGCTAGCTTTGGAGAAAAACAGGTCTAGTTCCTATGACCCAAAAGTGAATCTAGAGTTTATGGCTGGCCTCGGGGGACCATGGGTCTGAGAGACGAGAAGCTCAGAGAAAAACTTTCGCTTCTGAAGTTGATTCCTAGGCTTTCATTTTGGAGTCCAGTTTTCTGAACCCCAACATTCCCCCAAATGAAACTTTCCCAAGGAGTTTCATAGTCCAGATATTGGGTGGGTGGATTGTTTTACAAGCTAATTAGCCCTTTCGTCCAAAGAACAGGCCAGTCCACTTAAACAGCTCCCAGGGGTGTTTCGTTCCAGGTAGTGGTGTTTGAAATGGGCTTCAATCAGGCCTCTCTGTGATTTGAGGAATTAGATGTTTGTTAAGAGACATTTCTATGGAAGCAAACAAATCAAAAAGATTATGGTTCAAATCCAGAGAGCAGCCAGTTGAGAAGATGTTTAAATGCTGAACTCGAAGCTTCTGCAAATGAAGTGATGTAGTCAGTGGCAATCAGATGGATTTTCCTGGTTTCTGGTTTGTATCTGGTGAACTCCCAGAGTGTTGGAGCATCAACAGGCGGGAGGGCTACTCATGTCAGTTGTTGTCGTGATTTCTCCCAAAGTTTATATCACATTGTTCAGCTTTAGCTTGCAGGGCTTTGGGAAAAAAGCAGTTTTAATTTCAGTGATTTCAAGTCAAAAAAAGGGGGGGATGGAAACATCAATTTGGAGACAGGCACCCAGGGAAGAATTCAAACTTCAGTCCAAATTATAGGCAAATAAAATTCAGACAATGTACAAGAATCTAATAACAGACATACTACAGTTTTCTTTTGAAACGTAATTTTTCTCCCTCCAGTTTTACATTTTTACCTAAGACAAATCATAGGAGGAGCAATTTATTTGCAAAGTGAATTGTAGTCTTATTATATTTGGCCAGATGATTTATATAAAATGCAAGAATAAAAGTGGCCATATGGGCTCTTTTAAGTTGGCTTTGTTAGAACTTTTTCTATAAGGAATCTCAGACTTTTAAAATCCTCTTTTAGTTAGCCAAGCCAAGGATTTATCTGTGCTAAGCAGATACCTGCAAGAATTGGATGAATAAATAACTTGATGCTCCTGGGACTGCCACAAAGTGACATGCTTTACTTACCACAGGTCAGAAAATTTGTAAAGAAACCTTATAGACAAGGCACCCAGCCAGTCTGTCCAAGGGACTCTACATGTGTAACCTCAATTTGCCAAAGTATTCTGATCATATCTGAAAATATGCCATTCCAGTCAAAGCTTTGGTAAAACAGCCCAACATCTTCAATTTTATCCCATTACAAAAGAAAACAGATTCTTATTGCAATTATGCAAATAACTGTGTTACCCAAAATAAAGAACACTCACAAATGGTTTTCCAACTCCTGGAAATAACAGAAGGCAAGAAAGATATTCAAATTTTTATTTACAAAATATACCTTACCCAAGTATATTGCAAGCTAAACAGCTCAAAAGAAAAACAATATTTTCCCCCTCTGGAAAACAAAACATAAAAAGAATCAGTAATATTTCAAGTGAAAAAAAATTCATAAAGAATGAGTTCAGTTCTCCAGTTCATCTCCTATAATTAACGGTGGGTCTGAGCAGGCGGGGCCAGGGCGGGGCCAGCAATCCTCAGGAATACACTAGCTTCTTAATGAGAATGCTACAAGTTCTCACTTCATCCAATGGTATGATCTCCAGAGTTACCAGAAACCTGCCTTCAAGAGTACTTAGAAGGGTCCTTTCAGTAAATTTCCTTAAAGAAGCAGCAATTCTGGACTTTAATTGATTATAAACTGCCTTTTGAGAAGAATCAAAGTAAAACAAAAATTGTCTGTGGGTGGCAAGGGACTTAGAATTGCCTTAATTAAAGACAAAATTGATTAACCAAATTTGGTTATCAATAGAAGTTTAACATAATGATGATAATTATTACTGATAATGTATATCAACATAGAATTTTAGGAATCTCATACATATTAGAACATAGGTTAAT
Source organism: Arctocebus calabarensis (assembly GCA_963573935.1). Lineage (NCBI taxonomy): Eukaryota > Metazoa > Chordata > Mammalia > Primates > Lorisidae > Arctocebus > Arctocebus calabarensis. Next base: position 8,438 of record CAUYON010000068.1, read on the forward strand.
CACCCTTTTATGTCAATATTATTCAAAGACATTTAAACACCATTTTATATTCAACGACGGTTCCTGTAGGATTTTTAACATCTAAAAAAGCATAATTATGTCTCTCTTAATATCCAAAAAGTTAATAAGAGGCCAAGAAGACTGACTTTAGAATTTTAAATCATGATTTTAGAAACTTTGTCAAATACTGAAGGTTTAAAACACTTGTTCAAAATAGCTTGGCAGGTCACTGTAAAACAGCTAGTCTTTTAATGATAATTAAAAGATTTCAAAAGGCAAAAAGTTTTATTCTGTGATGGAGAGGAGATTCAGTTTCCCAAACAATCATTAAGACCTAATACAGGCACCAGGGGGCAAATTGAATCTGTCTCTTTTTCAGTCCTTTATTTTTTCTGTAGTTTATCCAAAAAGTTAAAAATATATATTATCTCTTACTAATACTACAAACATTTAAAAGAGAAAACAAAATTCTACTTTTCATTAGAATAAGTAAATTATTAGTATATTATTAATGTTAAGGCAAGATTTAATAAAATCTTATAAACAAATCATCCAGTTTTAATCAGTTTGACTATTCTGCTATTTTTCTATTTTTTCTCAGCTTTCTGTATCTTTTCTTAGTCATATCCATCATTATTTTTCTTTAATTTAAAACAATGCTTAAATCCTCTACCTTGAAAATATTACATTTTCATTAAGAAAAGCATATTTAAGCCTTTAATACTTTTTTTTACAAAACGGCCTATTTTTCATATGCAGAATTGCCTTTCTTATGCTAGCTGCTTTAATTGCATATATTAATTACAATATTAATTCTTCATAACCCTATTTTCACCAATAATAACTTGCAGGTAAGCAATATTAATTATATATCAGAAGAGGGTCCCAGGGCAAAGTCTGGAGCCAGACTCTAGAAATTCAACATGGCCTAAAGGCTGATGTCCAACACAGAAGCTTCTGAACAAATTAAGCAAGTATCAAAAACACATATCACAGAAAAACAGTTTTATGACCTGAACGCATTTCTAATTAAACACATTTATTAAAAAGAACATAAACCTGTTTAACCACTAGACCTAGGAAAAATGTCTCAATGAACTTTTGAAGATGTTTTTATTCTAGTTTACCAACAATTTTGCAACTATCTTTGGTTACCAAAGGTTACTAAAGTCAAGTGCACTCGGGAATTATTTGGGCTAGTTATTTGTGAATACTCATGTTTATGTTAATTTGGTGCCGTGTGTAAAGAATATATAAACAGGTAGGCATCTACATACGTGTGGACACAACACGTAGAAATCACATGAACTTGTGTGTCTGAAAGACCAAGTCATCAAGGAGTTTAATGCATATAAAGAACTTTAGCTGCAAGTGGTCTGCCCACTTACAACTCACGGAGTCCCCTCAGGAAAAACAGATTTCTTTCTAAAAGAAGAGTCTATGGTGCCACTTCTGTTTTCTTTTCTTTTTATTAAATCATAGCTGTGTACATTAATGCAATCAAGGGGTACAATGTCCTGGTTTCATATACAATCTGAAATAGTTTCATCAAACTGATTAACATAGCCTTCATAGCATTTCCTTAGTTGTTGTGTTAAGACCTTTATATTCTGCATTTACTAAGTTTCACCTGTACCCTTCTAAGATGCACCGTAGGTGTGGCCCCACCAATCACCCTCCCTCCACCCGTCCTCACCTCTCCCCTCCGCCCGTTGCCCCTTTCCTCACATTTCTGTTTTTTTTAAGGGATCCCAGCCCACTAGAAATCTTTTAGGCCCCTCAGGTGACGTCAAAGGGGGCAAGAGGAAGGGGTGAGAAGCAGAAGCAAACATAGACTCAGCTGCGGGAGGGCACGGAGTTGGCAGGTCGGGAAACAGCAGCCTGAGAAGAAACAAATTCAGGGGACCGAGAAATTTTTGCTGAGAACAGAAATTTTAAAACTACATATACACAGCCTAAATATCCATTTTAATTAATTTTTTGACTATAGAGCTCTCTCTCTCTCTCAAAAAAAAAATCACTTTAAATTTCTTAGTATCAGATTCTAGCCAGGACAAATAGCTAATAGTAATGGCTTTTGAACTTTTTTAAATTTAATTTTTATTAAATAATAACTGTATACATTTATGGAGTACAATGTGATTTGATATACAATGTGGAATGCTTCGAATTGATTAGCATAACCATCACCTCACTTATTTTTTGTGGTAAGACATTTATAATTTAGTTCTTTTGAAATGTACCCTTGCATTGAGCACATTAGGTGAGAGTCCATCAAATACCCTCTATCCGCTCACCCTCCCCTCCCAACCTTCTTGCTGGACTGTATTTGTGTTTTATCATTCGTATGAATG
>CAUYON010000070.1:0-16251 GCA_963573935.1 Arctocebus calabarensis
CCCCCCCCCCCCCCCCCCCCCCCCCCCCCCCCCCCCCCCCCCCCCCCCCCCCCCCCCCCCCCCCCCCCCGAGTCTTTGAGGGATAAAAGCAGTCTTAGTAAGAGAATGAATCTTAGCACTCTTTCTTAGACAAATGCCGGGCAGACGCCCTGTGGGCAGGAAAAGAGAAAGAGTCAGAGTAAGTGGTCTACTCTCCCAGACTGCCTTCTCCTGTAGCTTCCTTAGACGTAATTCTGTGGCTACTTGCTCCACAGGTGTAGAGACGGCCAGTAACTGATGTTCTCATCTCTCAAGCTCTCATGTTAGGAGAGCCAATCCCTTCCTGATGCCCTTATCACCAAGGTGTTACATTACTGAGATGGTACCAGTGTTTCTTATCATTACTGAGTGTTCTGAGCTTAGCTCTTGTTTCTCCTTTCCTTAAGGCTATATGGTCTACTACAACTGTCTTCCCCTAATTGAGTAATTTTGGCAAAACCTGCAATCATCTTATTGATGTGATGGGATGATCTACATGGCTCAGACAGTCATTCTAGCTAAGAGAATTTGAGGCCCTTTACTACCCCTGTCTAAAACCCCTTATAACCTCTGAGGGTTGGGGAGGTGAAGCTGGTAGTGGACCATGTGACAGGAGGGGGTAGAAAGGAAAGATTCACTGATGACAATCCCACATTTACAGGTGAAATATAAAGGGATGCCAGATACTCAGTGTCTTTTTTTCCCAGTGAATAGAAATGTTTATGTCTGAACCTACTTATTAAAGGATGAAACTTTTAATTTTATTTAACTTTCTCATTATGACCAAGTTAAGCAACCACTTTTAGGAACACAATAAAGATACCTCTCAATTAATTTCATTCCCCCATGTGCCAGAAAGTTGATTTTGCTGTCGTATTGTGATTTCATTTTGCATTATTAATTAAACCTTTTTAAAGTGAGCATTTAATCCTTAATAAAAATGTGGATATTTTGCATAGTTTTTATTTTCCATATAGTATTTGTTCTTCATAACTGTCTCATGATGTAGGTATTTTGTCTCTTTAGATTTGGAAACATTAGGTCAAAGAGATTAAGTGACTAAAATCTTTTAAGCACTTGATTAGGGATTTAAACTAATACTTTTCGGATTGTAGGCAAAGAAGTGTATAGAGATAATTCAACATTTGGTTGTGTAGATTTCACCGTATGTGTGTGTACATGGGCATATGTGTAAATATAGTAAAGACTAGTGGCTCTGACACTTTCTGATTTCATAAGGATTAATGTTCTCATCTGCATTATACCTTCCCTATTGACATAGTACTAGGTATGAAAATTCCAAGGCATTCTTTAGTAGGATTTCTTTGAGGATGTTTTGCACATATGTACATTTGAGTAAACTGAAAAAGCATTGACAAAGAAAGGGGTTATGACAGTTTCTACCACCCCTCCAATTCATTGGAGTAACTGATTCTTTTCTGATAAAAATGAAATCCTGAGAAAATGTGACATAAGGCACAGAATTTTTGTGGATGAAGGTTACAAGGGAAAATGATAACAAAGATATTTCTAAGTTCAAAAGAGGAATCCAGCTATATTAGTAACAGATCTGAACTTCTGCACTTTAAATGATATCCTCTGTAAATATGCAACATTTTTGAAATATAATTCTTTATTACTATCAGGACCTATCAGATACCTTAAGAAAAGATATTCTGACTGTTGAAAGCAGGTTTCTGCATCTCAACTTGCTGTGTAGAGCTGCCTTAAAGTTTTCAGGCCATTGTGTAATTCCACTTCTGAGAATCTGTCTTAAAATGGTCATCTTAAATGGGGAAATATATAATACATACAGATATATATTTACAGTGTGATTATCAGCCATAATAATTATTACAGGAAAATGTGGATATAAATGTTCAAAGCAAAGGACTGGTTAATAAATTACATTGCAATGTTTTGATATAATAGTATTTTTACGGATATAATTCAAAGCATGTAAATATGCTCAGATTTAAATTAATGAGAAAAGAATAATAAAAATTATGTTATGGTCTGATTATATCCATATAAAAGATAAATTTAGCAAGATAAAAGTCTTAAAAACCTAAATCATATGTTATCAGTGGTGTTTTGAGATGCCACAGCTATGGATTTTGTTTTTACCTTTTAATCTTCATATTTAGATTGTTTGGTAATGTGTTTATGCTACCTTTATAATGATAATGTATAATTAATACAGTGAAAAAAATAGCCTTCCTTGTTCTTGATCATTTTCATATTATCTTTTGCAGTACATTACTGAATAAAAGAATTTATATAACTCCTCCAGCTTTGTGTCCATTGCTTGCAAAAGATTTCTAATTATGGTCATTTTGCCAAAGATGCTATATGGGACTGGCTATTTTAAGTTTGAGTATAACTCTGTGTTCTGTTGACATGAGACTTTGTCATCAAATGATGTTACCCATTCACAATAATTCACATCAGATTGCATGCCATACTATATATTGTACTTTTTGGGAATAGTGCCAGTGGAAAGGGAAGGACAATCCCTGGGATAGGCATGTGGGGGTACTAACTAATGAGGCAGACATTTTAGAAAATGTTAAGAAATGTTTCCCATAATGGTCTTCATTACCATCATAGAGATTCATGGCTGAACCCTCAAGCATGACTGTAGAGGATCCGTTAAATAGAAGTAAACTCATTGGGCACATCAGCTTTACTTCATTAGTAAAGGAAAGTAGTTCAGCCAGTACATTGACGTACTATGCTCTGTTGGCTCATATATTTTGAGTGGTGGGAAGATACATGTCCTCCAGATGCCTGAAGGAGGTGTAAGATAAGCAACAAAGGAAGGTCTGTATTGACATATCAATTAAGTAATTCTTATATTCATAGATGGAAGCCAGAGCCTTTCTAATTGAGCATATTAGAATGCAGTATCCTCATCAAGTCACTCTAGGTAGATATTTTTGGCATATTTTCTCCTTAGTATATAGTCTTTTAGTGGATTCCCTTGAATTTGTATAGATTGCTAATAGAGTTTTGCTTATGTGATATTTTTCAATGCAATTTTGTTGTTGCAGTTTTATTTTTATTGTTTGTATTCTAGGTTTTCTTGTTATTGTTATTTTTTCTAAATGGTAACAAGGTAAATATAGAGCTGGATGAATGGAGGAATTGTACAGGAGAAAAGAGAGAGAGAGAATGTTAATTATTCTGTTAAGCTGAGATATATGTTTTCAAATATAGTAGCAGTGATGTTTATATTTTGATGTAAACTTTAAATGAATATCTAAAAATGGGTAAGTTTTATTTTCATAAATTCATGTATACATATATATGCATATGTCTTTTTACGTGTATATTTTCTCATATTGCATGTTCATTTAAAAAGTTCTCACAAAATTTGCCTATTTGCTATTTACTTTCTATACATTTTTTAAATGATTAGAGAATTTTTAGAAAGTAGATATTGGAGTAACTCTTAGAGATTATAAGAATAAGTCTTATATGAATTATAGGAATCTATCCTACGATAATCTTGGGATGTGCTATTTAGGCATCTGCTTCTTTTTTTCCAGTAACAGGAAACTCACTACATTAATGTGTGGGCTAGTCCATTATGGAATGCTTTACTGAAGGGATGATAATGTTTCTTACATATGTATATAATAGTTTTTGTGTCTAAAATATCATTAAATAGGGGCTCTTCTTTTTTATTGCATTTTCTCAAATACCACAAGGTACCTGTTCAAATACTATTACTTGAACTAAAACCTCTTGTACTCCCAACCCCCAACAGATGACATGGATTTCCAATTATTCAGTTTTGCTTTTCTTTCTTTCTTTTTTTTTCTTAATAGATTCACTGTGGTTGGTCACTAAATTTCTTCAAATATTACATGTAGGTGTGAATTCAAGTTTTTTGGAAGTAGTCTTTCAGGGGCATATTATACAAGTATCTTCATTTTTTTTCCTTGAATACAATATCTCTTTCTTATGCCCTAATTTTATGTATTTTTAAAACTAGATTATGCCATCAAGATTGTAATCAGATTATAGTTTTTAGTATAACTTGCTGGTAAGGCATGTGTGTCAGTTTGAGACGGAGTCTGAAAATAACAGTGACTAAAACACAATAGCCATAAATTTCTCTCCCAAGTCACAGAAGGTTGGAATTAGGTAGTCCTGAGTTACTATGTCATTGAGACTCCACAATGGCATCAGGGTGTGGGCTTCTTCCAGCTTTATTTTCTGTTCCATCGGTCACACGACACCTTTGTGATTCTAGTAATGGAATCTCAGACAAAAGACAAAGCAACTGGGGAGAAAGGAGGAAGCTTGATGACCATCTTCCAGGTCTCATATTGAAAAGGACATTCCTGGAAGTTTCAGCCAAATGCTTTTACTTATTTTTCTTTGATAATTCTCTCTGTGAGGGATATTGGAGAAGTCCTTTGTAGTGAAATATACATTGGCCAAGCCATCTGTTAGAAAGATAGAAATGGAGAATAGGTACTGTCTAGACCTCTATCAAATAGGCCTAACTTCTACTTGACTTTTCATTTTACTTGAAATGCTGGACTTTAATGCTGTTCAACTTTGTTCCATAGTTTTAGCCCAGGAATATAAACATTCACCTTCATTCAGTCATTTTTGTGTGATCCTACTTTCCCAACTTTGTGCTTTTGGGTGGAAAAATGAAAAAGCTTCCTCTTGCTTTACTCAGGTCTATGGCTTGATGTAAAGGAAAAGCTATTATATAAACAAAAATAAGAAGAAAAGGTTAATCGCTGCTTATTTTCACATCCAAGAAAATGCGAAGGCTTTGTATGACTTTCTTATTTGTTTGAAGAAAAAACTTTACAGAGTCTTTTAAAATAGATTCAGAAATGTGTCTTGTAATCCTTTCTAAAGCAATGCAAACCAAGAATTTTTCTCCTTTTCCTTTCTTTTGTTTTTGTTTTTGGCAATTTGTCTCTTAGTGGATGAGCAAATGGAAAAGTCAAGAATTAGGAGAAATGTGAGAGACAATAAGAATAAAAAGAGCAGGTTTATCTTAGGATGCTAGTATAAATACAAAGTGAAAAATTCTCTATAGTTAGATATTTGAGCAGTTTCTAGAATGACAATGTTTAATATTTAATTTTTAGTTATTTTCTACTTCTATGATGCAGTTTTCTATTTCCCTTCCATGGATTTAAATTTTTCAGGGACTGAAACACTCAGCAGCCTTCTGTTTTATATTCTTCACTGGGGCTGGGATTCAATAGGAAATTCACAATAACCACAAAAGGTGGCGTGAAATGAAAGGAATGGAGATTCATGTAACAAATGCTGTGGGAATGATTAGTTGAACATTAGTATATACCCTAAATTCATCATCCAAAATCCTAAGATATATTGGAAAGAACACTTTCTTCAGTACACAGATTGTTGGATATGCTCTTGAGTCATTTAATTATAGGAAAATATGACCACAGGAAGGTAGAAGCCTGGGGCTACTCAGAGTGCATAACTGATTAAAATGAGACAGTCCTTCAGAGACTTCATATGATATCCTGAGACATCATCAGAAATTTTAAAATTTTATCAACCATGTATTAACATGATTATTTTGCTTACATTTACTTTCTTATCTCTTCTGGTAGATACTAAACTGTCTATCCTAAGACATTATCAAAAATTTTAATATTTTGTTGACCACGTATTGACATGATTATTTTGCTAACATTTACTTTTTTATCTCTTCTGACAGATACTGAACTCTATACAAATAGCACAATAAATACTTTATTCATTTTCATAAATTTAGTCATTAGCACACAGTAGACATTCAATTGGAATTTAATAAATAATTTAACCAATTGTGATTCACTGATGAAATATTTTTAACTATCCAACATTTTTCATATACTTCTACAACAAGAATACCACTTTCCACATATTTATTCTTAACAGGCAAGTAGATTTCAATACTATTAAAATGACTTTTAAGTCAACAGACAAGGACTTGAAAAGACACATATATACATACATTTTAGAGTTTTTAAGTCACTAAATCAGTGATTCTCTGGACGTGGTCCCTAGTTCAGCAGCATCCTCATCACCTGTTGATTTTTTACAAATGCAGCTGCTCAGGCCATGTCCTCATCCCCAGACCCATTGATTTAGAGGTGGTATAGTAATCTCTGTGTTAACAAGCCCTGAAAGTGTTTCCAATGCAGATTAGAGTTTGACAACCTGTATGCTTCCCAAGAAGGTGATTTTAAGCTGATATTTTCATAATGGGACAAAGAGAAAATAGTAAATTCCTCTCTCTGTGTTAACTACTGTGTTGGAGCTTTCTTTATGGTCAGAATGTATGACTGTATTTAAAGCATCCAAGGCTGCCTGGGTTGGAGATCACTGAGTTTATCTACATTTACAACTGTGTACTTATGTTTGCCTCAAGGTAACATTTTCCTGTAGACTTCCTTGGAGGAGTATATTTTTGGTTTCCTTTTCTTATTATTTTTTTTTTGTCTAAGAAAATGGTGTAATTATGCTAAAATTAAGTGATTACTTATGTAGATTTGATAAATGCCTGATACTGATAACTAAGATCCTATACTTAAAGCCCATAGTCTTATTTTTCATCCACATTAGTCATAATGTCTTTTGGCCCCCCAAAGTATTATGACTGTGGGGAAGGACTTCTTATGACCCTGACAAGAGTACAGCCATTTTGAGAGACAGTGGGTGAGAGGAAACCAAACTGCATGATCACAGCAACCTGTTCCCCATACTCCTGGAATGCTTTAAGGACCAGTATTCCTAGGAAACAATGGAAGAGTAGCTTTCACCCTGAACCCTCTGGTATAAGCCCTAGGTATCCCCCACAGAAGGCAGTAAGTCCCAGATTAGTCACTTTACACAACAGAATAACTTCCCTAACAACACTACCCCCCCCACACACACACATATTCCAACTATATTAATAAGTTTAACAAAAACCTCTTGAAATTGTATGAAAGTGAGCTGACTTTTGGTCAATTATCACTCTTTTCCTCCAAATAAACCCCCTCCATAATACCTAGCCTGGCCTCCTGGAAGACTTATTCCTTCCCATGCTCCCTCACCCCAATTCTATTCTCAAATCCCTCAGTGATCTGTGCTTATCTTAATTCTTTATTCCCTCTCCTTTTAGATAGAATATTTTTATTTTATCTTGTACATTTGTAGAATTTGTTTGTATACACAAATATTTAAACCATAAAATTGATTTTCAAGGATTACAAACATTGGATTATAGTTAATGATTTTCTGTCTTTTTATGCATTCATATTTTAATAAGCTATTTTTTTGCCTTAAGATACATCACAGGAAAGTCAGCTTTCTCTTGGAAACTGAGAGTGGTACAAATTGTGACTTCAAAAGTTTCTCCATAAGAAAAGTGGAAACCAGCTGATGTGACAGTATTAAAAATATGATTAAATGACAATGACTATCATGTATATGTACCATTTTAATTAAAAAATCATGTCTGTCTGATGGATTTGCTTTTATCCGGTGAAGTACAATTCTATGAAGAAATTGTACTTAGTACATTGCTTTATTTGATTATGAAAACTTTCAATTTTTTTATGATCTTACTATTTTTCTGAAGGTAATAATATTTGTCCTATTTATTTTCTCTCTTGGCACCCATCTGAACTATTCATTTAGTTATGTATTTTGGCTTACTTCTTGTAAGTCTTGTTTTTGGATTTGCTTACTCTCAATAGAATGAAACATTTGAGATAGGTTTTTGGCATGTTTAACTGGATATCTATTTCTATCTTCTGCTAATACCAGCTTATATTTATTTGTTGATCAACTTTCCCAAATTTAGTAGCAAGCTAGAGTAGGCTGTCATCTTATTTAGTTAAGTTGCCTAACTGTATTCTCTACCTAAGACTCTGTCGGCCTGAGGTCAAAGCTTGAAGACCATCTCCAAGGTCTCATAGAAGAAAAATAATTTCTCATAATTATAAGAAGAGGCAAAAAATAAAAATGGAGGTAGCATCATATTATGGATGCTTTTCACCTTATACCACGTATTTCAGGGTAAAGTTCAATTAAAAGAGGAAAGAAGGTAAACTTTACCTAGTTTGTATAAAACATATGAAACTGTACATCAGTGCAGTTTCCATGTTGCTGAGTCAAGCAGTGTAAGATCTAATGTGTAAAATTCTCCAACCCAGCTCTATAATGTACATTCTGAATACTATGCATATAGAAAGAGAAAGTTATTTCCTCTTATTTGCTTTCAGCTTTTGACCTTTATAAAAAAATACCTTTTGATATTGTCTGATGAGGATATACAAAAGGTTGTTTGAAATGCTTGGTCTTAGAGATCCGCTTCTAACTTTTACTTGTGAGCTCCTAAAATGTGATTTACTATGTTCCCCTCAGTGTTGAGTGTCCTGCCTCCCTAGACATTATTGCAAAAACGTTATGGTATAGTATAGTTCATTTGAGTATAGGATCAATAAAGCAGGTATATACTAAAATTATTTTTTCTTAAGTAGTTAATATGCAATAAGCATTATAAAACAATAAATAACTTCAGATTAGCACAAGAAATGGGAGAGTTTAATTTTTGAAGTGATGTAAAATGAAAGGGTCTAATACATCTACAACTCTAACTAGACCCAATGCCTGCGTGCCAATACTCTTTCCCAATTTTGATTGAAGTTGTATTAAAGTTACCTTTACCCCATACATGTGTCAGAGATTTAAAATACATATTACCACTTTGTGTATAATAATTATTACATGATATATTAAATAATTTTAATCCTCCAATAAAGATATATAATAAGGTATATTAAAATAAAGAAATTGTTTTCTTTGTGCTATAAGAAATTAGTTCTGCAGATAACAAGGGAGATTGTATATCTCCCAACAAACTGAAGATATTTGGTCAGGCAAAAAGAGGCAGGGAAGAGGATTTGGTGAAGGAGGAGTGGAAATTCATTGCATCTTCTAGAGACAACCGTTCAGGATGTGTTATATATGTTGGAAATCGCTCAGAGTTTTCCTTCAAGATTCTTAAATGATAATTTTTTCCAAAAATAGAAGAAAAAGAGGACATTATGGTCTGGAAAACATATGATATGGCCTTTGGTGGATGAATCCTGTAACTACACATTGCTTCCCAAATATTGTAATATATTGTTCTTTGGTTGGATTCATGACTTAATGACTCCCAATCCAAGTCGAGCATACACACATGGGCACAACTAGTGAGGAAGTATTATTTTTGATGGAAAGAACTTTAAATGTTCTCCTTGAATTGCCACTCCTTTTGCAGTACTAGCTGAAAACATACCTTCTCTTATAAATAGGGTAATAATCATTTGCTTTCCTCAGTGTTCTCAAGGTGGCCACATGGAAGGAAGTGACAGAGGATTTTAGTATGCAATGAACTAATTGGTCTTGTATTTGGGGACATTTCCCCTGTCCATTTGTAAGATTTATAAAAAACACTTCTTGATACATATTGCTCACTAAAGCATCACCTGATATATCAGCCCTAATATTTCAGTTGTCTGTAAAGCACCATGTTCCTGCTTTACTTTAAATTTAAATAAGAAGCCCTTCTTCACTTGGAGGTGTGTTGTGTGTGTGTGTGCATGTACTCACACATGCATGTGCAGTGATCAGGGAATAAGTATTGAATTAAGAGGAATTCTAGACAATCAATGAGTTGTTCCACTTACCTGCATTATAAATTAATTCCTTTTCTCATGAGCTTCCTTGTAAGGGAATTTGCTTGACAGATATTTAAACCAACTTGGAATTTTAAGATGTTGGGTTCCCTTCTAACTTATTTATAAGGGGAAATAGGTGGGGGAAATAAGTACCTGGCATGTGTCACAAACTTAAAACTAATTGTAACCATCAAACTTTTTGAAATTGTAAATTCAAAAAATTAAATATGTTCTCAGCCTTTTAAGTGGATGAGGCTCAGTTTCATCGTCTAAGTCTGTTATTCAAATTGAATGTAAATGTGTTACCTGCCTTGTTTCAGATCTGTTGAACTAGTGAACTGTCTTATGTTCACTCAAACTGGTTACAAAGGTACATACGAGGCCAGAATGTCTCAATAAAATGTTAGCCTTTTAAAGCTTAATCAAGAGAGGAAAATCACGTCCATACTAAAGATCTGTAATGATCATTTGCTCTGCCAATTGATTAAATAATCATCCTGTTTTATTAAGCATTCTTTTGTTTGGGATATATTCATTGGTATGTTTTATAGCTATCAGATCAGTGGTTCTCAACCTGTGGGTTGGGACCCCTTTGTAACAATTAAAATACATTGAGGCATTAGGAAGGTTGAGAACCACTGTATTAGATGATAAAGGCCATATTCAATATAGTTAATTATTATGTCCCTAGAATCTATCATTTTATTCCCAACATCATTGAGCATTGTACTATGCTAAATGCTCAGTACACAATTGTTAAATAATTTTATTTCTATACCTATATATTCACATATTTATGTATCTGTCCATTATTTGTATGTTATACATACTCTTCCATCACTCAAAATTATAGAGCTACAGTTTTGAGTGTTACATGTACATGGAATATTTCAAACTATTATGGTACTCTCCAGTATAATTAAAGCCAACAAATTTTGAGACCTAGTACCATCTAGAAGAGATTGTGAAGATAAATATTTCAAAAAACCTATTAGAAACCTTACTTTTGATTAATTTCTCCTCACAGATCAACTAAAAACCATGCTTTATTAGAATATAACATTGTATTTCACTGAATAACACTATACAAATGACATCTAGGTAAAGTTATTTATAATAATTATTGCATCATATATAATTCAAATGATAATGAAAAGATCTTAATCTAATTAGGAAAATATGTTTGAGATTTTCTGACTTAAAATATGGGTTTCATTTTTGTCTGGGAGGTGCCTAAAAGAGAAAGATACTTATGTCTAGATTGGCTGAAACTGAGTTTACATTTTGGTCAGAGTAGACTAGGTTGTTTTACAAAATTAAGCACTTTCAGAATATCAGGGACTTAAACAAGTTCATTTCCCTGCATGATCATGTTCACTGTGAGTTGCCAGAGTTGTGTGGCTCAGTGTAGTTACTCGGCCACCTAGGCTGTCAACACAACTATCAGATAGAATATTGATGGTCACTCTGCCGCAAGAAAGGAGAGATCTGAAGGATCTAGTATTAACAGTTAGAAATAACACATATCACTTCTGCTTACTATGTGTTAGTTTCTACCTAACTCAGGAAGGCCAAGAGGAAGGGATACCATGAATCCAGAAGCCAGGAAGTGAGACACAGTTTTGAAATCATCACGGATCTAATTTAAAACATACTACATAGTTTAAACATGGCTTATAGTTGAGATGATCTAATAAAACATAGTACATGGTTTAAACATGGCTTATCTTTTAGGAGCACTTTAAGTAGGCTGCCATTTTGCAGACTAGCTAAAACTGAGGTGTAAGGACAAGTTTTCATGATTGCTAATGAGTATGTATAATGTAAATTAAGATGATTTATTAAATAAATAATGGTTACAGTATGAACCTTGAATCAAATTACTTAAAAGCTAATTGTCTAGTTGACATGTGTTGATTTCCACTTTAGCTGTTTTTCCAATGAGCAACTCTCAGATGTCTTTAAGAGGGATCAGGAAAAGTGAATTAATTGTTCAATAATGGCTAATGACTCTTCATAATAATACAGAGGAATTCCATGCCAGAGTAAGTAAAGAAGGCAAAACAAGTGAAAAGGCATGAAGAAAGATTGTATGTAAATGACTAGAGGAGTGGAGGCAGGCGATTTTGCCTGAAATGAAAAAAAAAATTTTTTTTCTAGAACAAACCTACTGAAGGCAAAAAAGAAAAGTATGGAAATGCAAAGGTTTGTCATAGAACTCAGTGGTACTTAAAGGCCAATAATTTAAAAGTGTAGTCTTTCACTTTCACTTCTAGGTTTTTATTTTCTGCTTTCTGATGGTAGCTACTCAGCAGTCCAGGCTGTCAGCTACCAGGCAGAATGTTGATGGTCACTCTGCCAGAAGAAAATGAGAAATGAGAGATTTAAAGATCTAGCATCAACAAATAAAAGTGACACATAATCACTTTGCGATCTCTGGCTGTACTGAGAAATTATTTCAATTATAATGACCTAGACTAAGAAAAGTTAAAGATGATGTCATCTAACTGTATCTGTTGCTCAGGTTAGATCAGTTATATTGCCAGGCTGATGGCAGGTTGCCTTATTAGAGAAAATAGGAGAAAAGGAATTACGTAACTTTTCTTCATGTGCCAACACATATTTAAAGACTGTTTCCTTACATGTTTAGTTATTATTATCTTCAATATAGAAAAGTTTTTTTAGAAAGAACATGTTATTGATTTGTAGTTGTAAAGTAAAATAGAAATGCACGTGCCTGGTGTATGTAATAGGACTTTCGAAGTCGTTAACTTAAGAGAATCACTTGGCTACTGTCAGGGAAAGACTGTTGGACCAGATGGAGAGACTGTACATCTTTCCCTGTATGGCATTAATTATGTTTGTTTAAAGCATCTGTGTTTTCATAAAGTACCTTCCAATATTATGAAAGGCTCTACATTTTTAATGAATTTTCGAAGAACAGTATCCTATGGAGTTGCATGTTATTTAGGAATTCTGAATGCCATCTAAAATCACTTGTTACGTACCTTACATGAAATTAGGTTATGGCACCTTCATATTATTGATGTTTATTTAAGAAATGACGAATAGAAAAAATCTTTCGGTTACAATTCTATGTCATTTTTCGACTAGGGCAACCTGGTTCATAATATTTCTAGATGTGAGTATGAAAAATGGATATTGATCAAAGGTATTAATATGGCTCAGAGTAGAAATATATTTTTCTATGTACCTATAGTGAAAATGTCTAAAAATATACGTTAATGAATGTTAAATGTGCTTCTTTAAAGAAAAAATAGCAATACAATATGCTCATCTTTATGGAAAAAAATTTCAAAAATTAAATTTCATATTATATTCCTATAGATATGAAGAGATACAGAAGTTTTTTTAAATGTATAAGTACTACAGAATCCAATATATGTGACATTTAAACATTTTAATTGTTACCTTTTATAATTCATCATTTATAAATTCTACACCTTAACTGTTTTTGCTTCCTTTACTTCATGATCTGCACAGACTGTTTCCATTTTTTGCTCTGTTCAACCTTTTCTTTTTCACTAAAATTTTCAGTTTCTTCTGGCTAAGTGGGTGGGAGCAAGAAAGATAAAATAAGATGTAATTTCTTCCATGTTATTATACCAATTCTCTTTGCTTTAAATTTCATTCCTATTGTTTTTCTTCATTTCTGTTATTCCTACATTCCTAATATCTTTAGGTATGTATGCCTTTACTAGAATAAAATGTTTATTGTTTCTAATTTCCTTTAGCATATCTAAAGATATATATACTCATATCACATGATCTGTAGGCATTTCTTCACTAACACTCCTATTAACTTGTAATCATGTTCATTAATAAATTTAATAACATTTACTGAGTATTTCCATGTGACAACCATTGATACCATGCTAAGTGAAGTAACATAAAATAAAATTTTATGCCTGAAGATATCACCATTTAATAAAAGATAAGTACATATATTATTACTTAGAAACTTAGAATACTATATAACACATTGTTTGAAATTATTCAAATGAAGATATAAAAAACAATTTTAGTATGGGAAGAGAATAAGTACTATTTTTCCTTTCAATTAAATTAGCATTACAGGAGAAAATGCCACTTTAATTAAATTAGTATTAATTAAATTAGTGGAGGAAGTTCATTTTATGCCATGGCCATGATAAAGTTTGTTTTTGGCTTTGCTTAAGAATATTTTTGCCATATAGATCCAGCTTGCTTCTCCTGGATTATGTTATTCTTTCCTCTAATTGTTTCTGTATTATTTCATTGCCTTTCTGTTGATTACTGCTTTCAGTGAATAATTTGGAACACAGCATGCTCTCTGGATTTTGAAACAAAATAAAGCAACTATACACATTTTTTTTTACTCTTGAATAGTGTATGTCTCATTTTCCTGAATCAGTGTTTTAAATTAAGTTGAAGCTGTAATTCTCTTCAGCAACTTCTAATTCCTTGCCGTTGATTGTGATCTCTTAAGGTGATGGAGTTACTCATATGAGAATAAAAAAAATTGGCAGGAAGTGAGTAAATTAACTGTATGAGACACAATTCAGCAGATGCAGTACATTGGTGAGCCTTGATGTTGAAGGCCAAGACAGTGACATACGTTTATTGTTATCCTTAATTTTGTTCTGAAATCAAAAGTCGGTAGAGCATAATAATTTAAATACTCCCTTTGTTCTTTGCAAATGTTGTCAATGGGCAATCACACACTTTACCCTTAATAATCACTATATTGTGTGTGTGTGTATATGTATATTTCTGCTTAGCACATTACATATATATATAATGTGCTAAGCAGAAATCAGGGAAAACTGATTTATCTGCATTATAGAATCACTTCATATTTTCATCATTTTAACAATCGAATAATAAATTCAGAGACAACTATGTTGATTTTACTTAAACTATTATATGCATCAGTATATAAGTACTTGATAAACTCTGGTGTGCTGTATATAAATGTGCTATATAAATGCAGGCAACATTTGTCTTCATTAAAATAAGTAATATATTTGCATGTCTTGCTGTGAAAAGATGACTATAAATGACATTTCTATTAGACAGATTAGAGTAGCACAATTCTGTATGTTGTCTTTGCAAAGACCAAAATATTCATATAGACATATGATTTGAGAAGCAGAATTATCTGGGAAGATAAATGTAATAAAACCGGCCTAGTTAAATGGAAATTATTTGCTTCTTTGTTTCTTTGTTTTTCGTGTCCAATTATTTTTTCAAGGTAAGGCATTTAATTAAGTAGGATTGCAACCTAAGATATCAATGTACAACTGAACAGTTAAAAATGACATAAAACGGAAAAGGGAAGCGGGAATATTCAAAATCATGGACATGTAATTTCTATGACTTAGAAAGAACTTTAATTTTGAATTTCTTTGTAGCCAAGGCTAAAGGAAATCCTTGACAAATGAAATCATTCTTTCTGCAGTAAAAACAATTGACATGGCAATTATTACTGGACACCCTCCATTTGTAGAATAAACTTCATTTGAAAATAAATTTCCTGTGGATCCTTATTCAATATGTTTTAAATATGAACTGGCCGTTTTAGTTATTTTTTCCCCTTCAGTTTTCCAGGTGTTTTAAATATATATCTCTATGAATTTGCATTTGCAGTAGTTTTTTCTTTAACTTTTCTACATAAAATTTCTTTCTATGAATTGTTAAACCTCCTTGAACATAAGCAACTACCTGAATTTCTATTATGGGAACAGAAAGAAGATAGTCAACCTCTTTTGTTACTGTTTTTCAACACTACATTTACTTGAGAGAGGAAAAGTAGTTCTTACTGAAGAAGAAATGTTTTACAAAATTTGATGTTCTTTTCCAAACAACTCATTTCCACTATGAAAAAATGAAATTGATTTTGAGAAACATGGGAAAGAGGTAACCAAATATCTGCTTGAAATTAACTGTAGACCTTCCCCAGCAGGTCTTGTTATAGGCCATTTGGCATAAAACATACCAGGCCTTTGGATTTACTCTCAAGCAATTCAACCAATTTGAGAAATTTAACCTGGTTCTTGGTACCTACAATGAATCTCTAACAATAAAAAATAAAAGAGAAACAAAATAAAATAACAATATCAAATAGATTACCATCTATTATCAAATAGATTAATATGGAAACTACCATTAAGGAGAATACCTAAAAGCATTTGGGGGCTCAATAATGCTGAGGAGAAACCTCACTCATCTTTTCTTACAGCTTTTCCTTTTCTCCCTTGAATAAATACATCCTACATTATGTTTACATTTATCTTTTACAGATAGATGTCTCCCAAACAACTACATTTCATTTTAGGTGTTTAGGTCCACCATAGTTTACAAGTTCTACAGTCATCTCAAATGTCATTTCTTTTTTTTTTTATAATTTTATTGAATCATAATTCTGTACATTGGTGCAATCATAGGGCACGATTCATATACATTCAGAAATGTTTTGATCGTACTGTTACAGTTAGCCTTCATGGCATTTTCTTGATCACTATAT
>CAUYON010000074.1:0-16539 GCA_963573935.1 Arctocebus calabarensis
CAGGAAATGAAACTAACAACTTACAACCACCTAATCTTCGATAAACCAATCAAGAACATACCTTGGGGGAAAGACTCCCTATTCAACAAATGGTGCTGGGAAAATTGGATATCCACATGTAAAAGACTGAAACTGGACCCTCACTTTTCTCCAGTCACAAAAATTGATGCAAGTTGGATAAAGGACTTAAATTTAAGGCATGACACAATAACAATACTGAAAGAAAGCATAGGAAATACCCTGGAAGATATCGGCCTAGGGAAAGACTTCATGAAGAAGACTGCTGTGGCAATTGCAACAACAACAAAAATAAACAAATGGGACTTAATTAAGCTCAGAAGCTTCTGTACAGCTAAGGAGACAACAACCAAAGCAAATAGACATGCTACCCAATGGGAAAGGATATTTGCATATTTTGAACCAGACAAAGGCTTGATATCCAGGATCTATAGAGAACTCAAATTAATCCACATGAAGAAAGCCAACAATCCCATATATCAATGGGCAAGAGACATGAATAGAACCTTCTCTAAAGAAGACAGATGAATGGCTAACAAACATATGAACAATGCTCATCATCCCTAATGATTAGAGAAATGCAAATCAAAACCACCCTGAGATACCACCTATCTCCAGTGAGAATGGCCCACATCACAAAATTTCAAAACTGCAGATTCTGGCATGGATGTAGAGAGAAGGGAACACTTTTACACTGCTGGTGGGACTGCAAATTGATACAACCTTTTTGGAAGGAAGTATGGAGAACTCTCAAAGAACTCAAGCTAGACCTCCCATTTGCAATCCCACTACTAAGCATCTACCCAGAAGGAAAAAAATCCTTTTATCATAAGGACAATTGCACTAGACTGTGTATTTCAGCTCAATTTATGATCGCCAAAATGTGGAAACAACCTAAATGCCCACCAATCCAGGAGTGGATTAACAAGCTATGGTATGTGTACACTATGAAATACTATTCAGCCATTTAAAAAAATGGAGACTTTACAGCCTTTGTATTAACCTGGATAGAAGTGGAACTCATTATTCTTAGTAAAGCATCTCAAGAATGGAGAAGCATGAATCCCATGTACTCAAGTTTGATATGAGGACAATTAATGACAATTATTCACACGGTGGGGATGAGGGAAGGGGAGAGCAAAGAGAGAAAGAATGAGGGAAGGGTGGGGAAAGGAATAGCAGAGCAAGGGAAGGAGCGAGGGGGGTGGGGTCTTGGTGTGTGCCACACCTTTTGGAGGCAAAACATGATTGTAAGAGGGACTTTACCCAACAAATGCGACCAGTGTAACATGGTTTCTTGTACCCTCAATGAATCCCCAACACTAAAAAAAAAATAATAATTTTAAAAACCCACAAAAAAACAAAAAAGAAAAGAAAAGCAATAAAGTTGATTGAATACCTGAAAAAATTTTGAGGTAAAGGGAGTTAAGAGAATGTGTGTGGAGGGACTACAACATTCTTACTGGGAAGGTAAGTTTGTCTGCAGAAAGCAAATTTCTCAGGACATGCTGCAAGGCTAAGTCCAATTAAAAAGTTAAAAGTAGTCACCATGAAAATTAAAACAGGAAGTCAAAGGAAAGTACGTAAAGGGAGTGGAGAATAGCATTGATCACCGCAGTAGATTAGAAAACAGTATTTGTAAAAAAAGTTCATCAATATCATTATGGGGCCAGAAGCAGGAGCTCATACTTGTAATCCTGGGAGGCTGGGGGGGCGGGGGCGGGAGATTGCTTGAGCTCAGGAGTTCAAGACCAGCCTGAGAAAGAGCAAGACCCCTGTCTCACTAAAAATAGAAAAATTAGCCAGGTGTCTGTAGTCCCAGTTGCTTGGGAGGCTGAGGCAGAAGCACTGTTTGAACCTAGGAGTCTGAGATGCTGTGAGCTAGGTTGGTGTCATGGCACTCTAGCCTGGGCAATAGAGTGAGACTGTGTCTCAAAAATACAAAAAATCATTATGGAATTTATGTCAGATACATCCGATAGACAGGGAAAAGGAGAAAGATAGGCAGATGTATGTGTTTACCTAAAATTGAGAATTAGTGGTTTGGATTTAGCAAAAGGTTTAAGGAGTAAAGAAATCAAAATATGAGGCCAGTAAGTATAGAATTGAAATTATGAAGTCAAATTTGAATACAGAAGGAAAGGGAAAAGAAGCAATACTGAAACCACAGAGGAGGTCATGTGAGAGGAAACATGATACAGGTAAAAAGTTGATTACTTGAAAAGACTATAGAGTTAAACAAATGAAATATTATTAGCAAAGAAAAAATATTCAGAAGGACTTCCTGATAGGAAATATCAGATAGGGTGTGATTTCTTGAGGTGATCAGACCACAGAAGGGTTAGATATGTGAACTGTTGCTCTAAGGAGGAAATAAAAGTCACGGAAATGGAAGAGTTCTCAAAAGGCAATGTCAAGGTTTAAAGAGTTGAACCACAAGGGTATAAAATTTACTTAGATTAAGCAAAAAGACTTTTCAAATGTGTTATTGCCAATAATTTCTGATATATTTTATAGTTAGTATTTGACAAGATTGTAGAATTCTTCTATTACTATTTAAAATTCCCTGGGCCAACATTTTAAAACTGTTTATACCTGTTCTCTTCCCTTGTTCCCATTTCTGATATACCTCTTCCAGGTAAGCATTCATCACATTTAACATTTGGCAAGAGCTAAGATAGTTCATGCTTCTAAAATATCTCATAGAAGCTTAGAAAGGTGATACCTCACACTAACTGAAATAAAAATTTTATAACTTCCATGAGAGATTATAGGAGAAGGATCAAAACATCCAAGAGGTGTGCATGTTAGACTTGATATATTACAGAAGGCCAAAAACTCTATCACTCATCTGTATCGCATTGGAAAGTCCATTTACCAGACCAATATATAGAAAAGCTTAACAATGCACCCCTCCATAGGACAGGCATAAAATTAAAAGACTCTTATAGAATAGGGCTCTCTGATAGCAAAAGGGACAATAAAACAACAAAACAATAGAGATCAGCAGGTAGCATTTAAATATCAGAAGCAAAGTAGGTACAAGTATTGTAATGATCATCAAGATTATGGTGGTAATCAGTGGGAACTGAACTGCAGAAAATTATAGAGATAGTTAATAGAACATGAGATGCATGTCTAGGTTCAAGACAGAGGGGTACCAGCAAATGTATTATTCAATCTACACAATCAAAAGCAATCAAGGATGAATTACCCAGAGGCTGAAAGCAGCCAAGGCTCATCAAATGTTACAATACCTTGTCCATTTTCACAACCTGGACCATTTTTCTGATTAGACTCATTGACTGAAGGAGAAGTAAGGTCCCTAAGAGGAAGGGCAGATGAGACCTTGACAAGTATATATGGTTTTTCTCAACTCTTCTACATAGTTATTTACCAGAGTGGTACACTAAGGAAAGGGATATGTGAAAACATTTAAAAACTAGTATACTGGGTGTGAATTGAATTAATACTTACAATGCACATAGTTATTGTAACCCTTTTTTAAAATTCTGGGTAGGTAATAAATGTCCTAGTCTAGGTCTAGCTGACACTGAGTCCATTGAGTCCACAATCATGGTCATTTTTGGTGATCCCCAATAATCACAATGGACATACTTGGAAGATGATAAAACCCCTACATTCCTTGGTTTATGTGATAAGAACTGTCATAGTCATTTATGAAAAACAGCAGAGTTTAAAGCTACCCTAACAGACCAAACACTGTAGCGTTCCTTTCCTGTACTCCATTTAAAGCACAACCCTCATGTCTGTAAAAAATAAAGGAAAACTCTGGAGGATGGCAATAGATGACCATAAACTCAGTCTAGCAGTACTCCATTGGTAGATGTGATATCTTTTCAAGGAAAGATTATCATGATCTCAGGTACATGTTATTCAACAATTGATCAGAAAAAAAGTATTCTTTTTACTCTTATCAGAAAAAAGAACAAGAAATTTTCATATTAATGTAGGAGGTAAAACAGGATAAAATGAGAGTTTCCTATGGTGGGAAAAGACAAGTTACGGCAAGCTGCAGTATGAAAATCACAGCGAGACCCTTAGGCTTCCAAAGGCCATGCTATCTATGACTACTGGACAAAGATGTAGTTGGTGACTATGGCCCATCAAGTGACTATGTGATCAGAGATGGCGATGATGAGCTAGGTTCTTCTAGAATCACCACATCATAAAATATGAGGAAAGTCTTTCAGCAACCTGTCAGAAGATAGGATAGATACATTCAGTATTAGTTGCAAACAGATTCAGAGGGCAGAAAAAGTAAGCTACCTGAGCATGTAGACCAGACTCCATGTCATCCACCAGTGTTGCACCTAAATCTTTTCTTTAGATCATGTCTATAGCATTAGCAAAGACCCTTAATCTCCTCTGACAGAGTAGGCAGAAGAAGGCTGGACTTGGTTTGCAAATGGGTGAGCTCACTGGGTACAAGGCAAAAATGAATTGCTGCTGCTCTACAGTCCCATTAACGGGTGTTCTGAAAGACAAGGATGACACTTTTCCCAGTACCCAGAGGCGGTGTGCCTTATCATCCACTTTGTATGAAAATAGAAGTGACCCAAGGTGAACATGTACACAAATCAAGAGCAATGGCAAATGGCCTGGATGTTTAATCATAGTCTTATAGAATAGGAAAAGAGGGTCTGGGAGGATGAGCTGTGAGGATAAATGAACACTCTGATGTTTGCACAATGTGAAAATTGCCTAATGTCACACACATTCTTCAGAATTTATCTGTCATTAAGCAATGCATAATCAAATCTAATATAAAAATAATACTTTTCTAGATCTTTGTTGGATAAGAAGCTTTAGAAGGTATGATTGCCAAATTTACCAAATTTGCAAATTTACTAAAACTTATTATAGGAAATATTGTTTTAAATATTCTCATTAAATACATTTTTATTTATTTTATTTATTTATTTTTGTTTATTTATTTTTTGGAGACAGAGTCTCACTTTGTCCCCCTTGATAGAGTGCTATAACATCATAGCTCACAGCAACTTCAAACTCTTGGGCTCAAGTGATTCTCTTCCCTCAGCCTGCCAAGTAGCTGAGGCTACGGGTGCCCACCACAACACCCACATATTATTTTTTTATTTTTTATTTTTTAGAGAAACAGGATCTTGCTCTTGTTCAGCCTGGTCTCAAATTCCTGAGCTCAAGCAATTTGCCCACCTCAGCCTCCCAGAGTGCTGGGATTACAGGCGTGAGCCACTGCATCCAGCCATTAAATATTTTTTTAAATAGTAGTTTCTCAAGAGCTGAATCCTAAGTGTTTTGGTTTTTTATGAATATTTTCTACTAAATTATACCATATATAAACTGCCAGTATTTTAATATATTCTAAACTAGAAATATATTAATAAGGAACACATTCTAATAAAATCGGATTATAAACATAATCAGGAAGAATAAATTAATTGAATGCATTCTTATTTGTGAAAAACATATTCATGAAGAATACAATTAGGAAGAAGGTGTTTATAAAGAACATATTAATGTAGAATATGTTCTTCATTAGCTTCTTGAACATATTTGAAAAGAAAATATTCATATTCATTTCATAGAGTCAGTAAAATATATTTATGGAAAACCATATACAGAATCACTTAGTATGCTCAAGCAGATTAATCCTTAAAATAGTATCTTTGGTAAATTAGTAAATTTAGTAAATAGGTTATTATGCAAGTAACTTTCAGTTCCTTGGTCTTTGAAGAATTCCCGTTTCAGTGGAATTGTGGTAAGAAAGTTATGCTGAAGAGCAAACACATAATAGTTTAACTGAGCTAAGATATAGATCTGGGGTTCATTATTATGTCCTAAAGAATATACATTGCTAGCATATACTGTTCCAATCACACCATAATTGCCAACTATGTGACTTTATATTGAGAAGATATGATCCCCTAAAGAAAATATGTGGAACAATAACTATCTCTTATCCCTGCTTTAGCAAAAACCATAGGCACAGCTAACTTCTTGGCAGCACCTAGTCATAGATTCCAAAGCAATTCCCCTTTGACTGGACTTTGACCCATTATGTAACCCTACTTCCACCATCATCAGAGATTATATACCCTAAATTTGCAAAGATATAACTTAGACTATCGCTCTGTAAAAGAAGCACATATTTTCCATATACTACATTTGGAAACAAGATGAACCAGGAAGCTATAAACAAAGCTATATTGGCAGTAATAGTAGTTGCACTTGTATTTTATGGTAATTGCCCATGTAAATCCTCCTACATAATCCGCCTCCATTCCTTGTGGGACACTCTTAGTAACATGACTGATGCCAAGTTGAGACTTATTTTGAACTACAGGGAAAAAAAAATCCACCATTTATAGCCCATCTCTCAAGATGGCACCATTTTGTAAGATGAAGCATGTTTTAACATAATTAGAAATTGTAATTGGTAATTTGAGTTGGAAAAGAATTGTTAAAAGGGAAACAACTTCAAAGAAAATTTGCTTAAAACTGGACTGTCAATGAGTGTGCATTGGACCAAGTTGATCCTCGTGCTCCAGGGCAATTTGTTTGATAGCTACATAAAGTAAAAAAGCATATTAGGCATTGACGTGGAGCAGTAGGCTCGGGCTGTCATCAGCACTTCTAACTCTGTTTGCAATAATTGTCTGTGCTTCGCTGATAGTGTGTATTACGGCCGGTCAGGCAGGCTTACTATTTCATGTGCACATGTTTCTGCTATCTAACAATATTTAAGTTTCCTTATGTCCCAGAACTATGTCTTTGCCTTATTTTCACACCCACAAAGCCTACTGTAATGCTGAAGCTGAACATTTATTTCATAAATATTTCACTCTAGGTATTTGATTCAAGAGCTCTTAACCAAATCAAACATAACTAGAGGAATGACTGGTCTCTTTTTGTGTAACCTGTCTTCAGATTGCCAGATTGGGAATTCACATGAACCACCCCCCATCCTTAGGCCCAATGCTCATTGAGAATTGTATCAAGCCACATGACTCTTGTATATCTTTATTTTGATTCTCGATTCAACTACTTTTTTTTTTGAGATAGTTGATAACCATCAGAAAAAAAAAATCTACTTTATTCCAAATTTCAAATGAAATTTTATGCAAGTTCTAGAAAAATTTTTTTTTACTATTTATAGGTGATAATGAAGGGAAAGAAAGACCTTTCCCAACATAAAACTAAAGGCAGAATACCCATATTAAAAAGTTAAAATTTTGAGCGACAACTATGAAAAAAAGAAATAAAGACTATTAATAGCAAATAAAAAGCTAGAGAAAACTGAATCATCTAGGACAAATTTAATAGCCTTGCATAAACAGCCTTTGCATATCAAAAAGAAAAGATAACACCATTGGAAAATACAGGCAAAAAATAGAAACAGATTTACAAAAGAATAAATATCAAGCCAAATAATGAATTCAATGTGATAAACTTAGAACATTTTGAGCAAATTGCTTCTAATCATTGTCTAATAACTGTCTTTATTTCTTCATCTCATTACTCAACTACTATGGCTTCCAGTCAAACTACTGTGCTATACATTCGTCATCACGATGTCCAATGAACTCAGTGTTACTAAATTCAACATCCACTTTTCAGTCTTTTCTCTGTTTTCATATCTTGTATTTTATGGTAATTGCCAATGTAAATCTGCCAACGTAAACCACCTCCAATTCTTGTGGAACGCTCTTAGTAATATCACTGAAGCCAAGTTGAGACTTATTTTGAAAAATTATCCTCAACTCTTGGCTTCTATGATAGCATATTCTGTGTCATCCCTTACTTTCACTCTTTCTGTAAAATATCATGTTTCAATATCTCTGGGAGATGAAATTAGGTTGATTTTATTTTAATAATTTTGCTTACATACATTGTTCTGTGCTTTTTTAATGAGCAGATAGTGGGTAAGAAAATCTTTTTCTCATAAAATCACTACCAATGTATGGAGACCTTATGATGTTCCAGGCAAAATAGCTATTCTTTTCTAGTGTTGAAAATAAGGAAATAAAAGATTTAGAGATCTTACTTTGCTCACAGTCACACAGCCTATATTCCAACCCAGTCTGTCAGCCTCCAAAGCCTTATCATGTAATGACCACAGTATAATAAGACGGTGCATTAAATGTTTGCAACACACAATGCTAAGAGGCATTGAATAAATGAGAAGTTAGCAACTAATAGCCCTCAAGCAACTCAGACTCAATGTTAAAAACCGTAGATAATTCCATTTCTTGACAAATGTGTTCCACTGCGACATGAGAAACGTAAGTGTGGCAGTCATGAAGCTCAGGGTGTGCTGGGAAGGAAAAGCAAGCTGTCACAGTCTATTAGTACAACTTCTCAAAGTGTGGTCTATAATCCACCTGCAACATGCTCCTGGACTCATTGTGAAATCTCACCCTACTTAGAAGGGGTCAGGTTACTTCCAGGAGGACCATAAACTTGACATCTTGCTTTTTTTGTTGTTTGGATTTTTTTTTTTTTACTTATTACAATACTTATAAACACTGTTACTAAAATTTTATAAGTTCATGAATAAACCATTGATCAAAGAGAACACATGAAGTGTGCCACGACCAGGGTTTA
The DNA here is from genome assembly GCA_963573935.1 of Arctocebus calabarensis. Classification (NCBI taxonomy): domain Eukaryota; kingdom Metazoa; phylum Chordata; class Mammalia; order Primates; family Lorisidae; genus Arctocebus; species Arctocebus calabarensis. Next base: position 8,629 of record CAUYON010000074.1, read on the forward strand.
TTTTGTTCCCAAATACTGAGGTCAGATAAATACCACACGAGCTTACTACAAGCCTCTGAGCTTTCGGGTTCCCATTTGGACTGATTTGAAATTGCACTTAGGAAAGTTTTCTTTTGGGTGCTAGTGTGATCTAAACAAAATCTTGGGACAAAATCAGAAGCACAAATTGAGAGAGATCCAAGATGTCTCTATATACTCATAGTCTTATGGAAAATATTGTCCCCCATCACATCAGCCTTATAATCACTACCTCAAAAGCTCTGCTGTTTTATTTCATAGACTAACAGGTTAGAACTAGATCTCACCATGCATTTCAGTCCAGACCTACATTCCCAAACAGAGCTGATCTCTCTGGACATACAAAGAGAGAAAAAGACTAGAAGGTGTGGATGATAGTACCTAGGCAATGTTCTAAGAGGTTCAAGTCATTAAAACTCCTAGAGGACTTTAGTCTAATAACTCTAATTTCATAGTATCAGTAAAATCTCAACCAATTCTCATTCTATTTTTGCAGTAGCTGGATCATTACCATAGTCTCTCCTTTTACCTGATTTCAACTAAGGTCATCTGATTGAGGGAATTCCCTAATTGAAAATTTTATTTGAATCCTTTGTTAACAGTGATAATTCAGCTGTATGTGGGTATATCTGAAAACACCAGCCATCAATCAAGAGTCCTTCAAGACTGCCTATATACGAACACCACTTTTTACCTATCATCTGTTAGTTATAAACAAAAATTGTGTTGCCGTGGGCCTCTGGAACTCAAAATATTGGTTCAGAACACATAGGTGATGCTCCAGTGGCACAATCAGTTAGTGTGTGGTACTTATACGACAGAATACTTAGGCATCCACAGCCAAAAGTACAATGCAAGAAACATATTTGATCCATTTATACTGAAAACATTATAATAAAAATGGTCTTTCCTTGCTCTACATGTTTGGCTGGTTCATTGGTTGGGTAATTATTCCTGTGGGAATTGGGGGAAAGAGTAAAGAAGGTGTATACAAAAATACCCCAGGAACTTGGCCATCTCATCAACCAATCAATTTACACTTAAGTGAAACCACTAATCTTTAAAGAAAATGTTTGCCATCAGTTATTAAACTTTCAAACAATGCTTATCAAATAGTTAAAGTTCAACTTTAATTATATACTACTTCTCTGGGCAGTGTTATAATAAGATTATAGATATCCCCTTTAATTATAAAATTGCTTAAACAAAATCTCAGTCAGAGTTCATTGGACTATACACATTATGACTTAAAACTCCCATCTAGATCCAACCACAGCATTCATAACTAAGCACTTACAACTAAGTTTCAGAGACAGTTAATTTTATCACCTCTACTTATGTCAGAAGTCACTTAGCATGAGATCAAATTGCAATACAATTCAAATATAAACACCAGAAATTAATAGTATATTTAAAATGTTCCTAACTATGGAGCAAACCAAAAATATCTATGAGCAGGATTTTAAGGAGCTAAAGAGCTTCTGATCTAATATGAACAGTAATACTACATAAAGGGAAAAACATTTAGTCCCAAGACTTCTATTACACTATATGGAAGGCTCATGGCATCTTTCTGTATTTTCTAGGTGGTGTTGGGGGAGGGGAGATGCCCAGCTCAGTGGCATTGATAAGAGATAGCAGATTGCTCTGATGTACCTGATTGTATTCTCATTCTCCCTTTTCATTTAGTTCATATTTGAAAATCTCCTGTGGACAATTTGGTTCTTTTCAGAGGCTTGGGTCAATCCCAGCTTCCTCTGCTGTCAGAACTAGAGAAGGCAGGGAGCAGAGCCAAGTGACTACAGACCTGTGTGGACAACCTCTCAGGTGACAAGAGGGACATTGCTCACAAGCCAGTAGAGAGTAGAAGGCCAGGCTAATGGGCATTCTCAACTGGTCATTTACTGACATTAGCCAATGAAAACTGAGCCTCAGATTTCCCTAATTTACCTCCCCTAAAGATTCAATATTAGTTATAATAATTAATTCTCAAATTTGTACATAACTCCTCCAACTGTGTGATAGCTTTGGTGTATGACACATGTAGGTCAGATTGAAAAAGTTACTTGTCCTCTCTAAACACCCAAATGCTTATCTATAAAAGTCAACATTTGCTACTTCACAGGATTGTTAAAATATGAGATATTGTACAAAAAAGTTCTAATATAATTCCTGTCATAAAGCAGGTTCTGAATAAATGTATATTTCCAAAACCTCCCTCCATCCTCCATGCAAGACTAACCTTACCACTACACCTGTGATCCAGTTGCCTCCCAGCCCTTTGGGGGCACTATGCCAACAATTATCTTCTTTTCTCTCCTGTCTTGCCAAAATCTCCTTTCCTTTTGGCTCTTGAAGAAAAAAAGCAAACATTCATTGGACATGTAATTAGCAAGTTCCGGATATTTTTTACATGTTATCTTAACCTACCCCTAACCTTTCCTGAAGGTATATTGGTCTTTCTTTTCCCTGCTATGATGAAATCTCTACAATAAGGTGACAGCAGGAGAATCCATATAAAGATGACTGTCAGGGAAAACAGGAATATCTAGATATTATATTTAAAAATTTAGATTATATGTACATATGAACATTTTCCAGAGGGAAAGAAAAGAGTTCCTTTGTTTCCATAATAGTCTCAAAAGGGCCCATGACTCTTAATATGTTAAGATCCATTGATCTACTGCTGTGCTATCATTCCATTGTATCTGCTTCTGTCCTTACCTGGCACTGACAGCAATCTAGATAAGGCCATCCCCTAAACTTTTACTTGCTAAATTCAAATTTCTGGGTTTTTTAGCCTTCATCCTATATAAGTTATATGCATCACGTAACATTCATACTAACCATTTATCCTTTAAACTTTCTTTTCCTTTGATTTCTAACACTACTTTTACCTCCCAATAAGTCATAGTTGAACAATCCCATCTTTTCCTCTGGCTCCTATGCTTCAGCATGACTCAAGAATTCTGATGTTTCCCAAAATATCCATTCTCTTAGTTCATTGTTATTGCAAACACTGTCCTTGAATTATATACCACATGTCCAAAGCTTTCACATCTCCAGGTCAGACCTATTCTAATATCCAAATTCAAATTTCCAGGTGATTAAAATATGAATTGCATAAATGTCCAAAAGTACACTTGAAGTTTTTAAGCTTCACTACTAATCAAAAACATTCAACTCAACAAAAATAACTACTTCCCTTTATTATGTAATCCACTGTATTTTTTAGAATAATATCCAATGTTGGCAGTTTTAGGAATAAACAGATATGCAAACACATTTCTAAAGGAGAAGAGATTATTACAACTTTCTAGAAGGCAGTTTGGCTCAGAAGTCTTTAACATGTGCTCACACACTACTTATGACTTTATACCAAAGGGCCCTCCCACTAAAAAACAATTAGAATTTGAGTAAATGAAAACAAACGTACTTTTATGGCATGCTGAAGAGAATGAAAAGAAACCTAAAATTGTGAGGGAGGGTAGGCAAAGAGCTGAAATCTGAGAAGGCCAGAAGTAAACAGGAAGTAGAGGAAGTTGCCCTGGGAACAAATGTGGATACAAAGCCTGGGAGCCTGAAGTCTTGAACTTTGAATCTGTGTTAAGGGTAGGAAGCTAATATGAATTTCCTGTACTATCCTGGACCCTCCATGGAGCTAAAGTGACTTCTGACGTTAGTAAATTCTGGAAAGTGGCAGATGCAACCAAATGTCTCTTCAGAAACATCCTTAACACGCACCCTAAGGATTCTTACAGATTCATTTCAAAAATACATGATCTTATAAACAAACATCAAACCACTGCAACCAAGAGTTCTCAGAAATAAAGTACGTACTAAATTTCCAAGGAAATTTATGTGAATTAGCAGGTACACAATATAAACTAACCATATACAAAATGGTTAAAAATTTTAAGAATGGATTATTTTAATAACCAAAGACTACTAAAAATAGCTAAGAAGTACTTAGAACTAAAATAACTTAATCTTTGTTACTAAAAATTTATTGAATGGGTCATAGCATATCAAATACAGATGAAAGAAATCATTGTGACCTAGAAAATAGACCTTAGAATTGTCTTTATACAGTAACTAAGAAAATGCCATGATGGGTATGTTAATCAGTTTGATGAAAACATTTCAGATTGTATATGAAACCAGCACATTATACCCCTTGATTGCATTAATGTACGCAGCTATGATTTAATAAAAAATAAATAAAAAAGAAAATAGACCTTAGGAAATTACCCAGAATTATCACAGAAAGCATAAAATAAGAAGCCACATAATGTAGTAGTAAAAAGAAAGCAAAGACCAGAATCCCACCATTCCACCTCTATCACCAACAATTTCTATGACCTTGGTTCTTACTAAGGACTGCAGTTGATAGATAGATAGATAGATAGATAGGTAGATAGATAGATGGATGTTCATACCTATATACACACACACACAAACATACAATGAATATATATATACACACATACATATATACACATGCACACATAAAAATGGTGATTTATATAAGAATTAAATTTTAAAGATATGTAAAAAGCTTGGACTAAAATTAGATTATATTAAACATTATAGAATAAATGTTATTATTAATATGATAGAATTAAGCCTGAACACACACATCAAACTAAGAGTGTGGTTCTCAACCTTCCTAATGCCATAGCCTTTTAGTACAGTTCGTATGGGTCGCGACCCACAGGTTGAGAACCACTGAACTAAGAAACACATAGGTTTAACTACTGATCAAATGAAGTTTTTTTTAGATTACATTATACTAAGAAATATATAGGTTTTATTTACCAACTAAAAGAAATATCTTTTCAGATTAACTCCACAAACAAATTCCAACTTTATGATGTATATAAGAGATACACTAAACACAAAGTTGTAGAGAACGATAATAAAAGAATGAGCATGGTGTTTGCAAAGAAAGAAAAGGAGAGAAAGAGAGAAAAAGGAAGGAGGAGAAGCAGAGAAGGAAGAGAGGGAGGGAGAGAGGGGAGGGGGTTGGCGAAGGGAAGGGAAGGAAAAGGAAGGGAAGAAAGGAAGGAATGAGGGAAGGAGGGAAGAGAAAGAAGAATAAAAATGAGTCGTGACCATAGTAGCTGTCTGATAAGGTAAAATTCAGAGCAAAAGCATAATATATGACATAGAAAGGTACTTTGAAGACATTAAGAGAACAATTCACACTGAAGATACATGTGCTATTCATTTCTAAGCACCCAATCAGCAAAGCAACTTTCAAAAAACAGAAAATTTAGCAGAAGAAAAAACTAAGAGGCAGAAACCTTCAATAGGAGTTTAATTCCACCCTTGCAGATAGCAAACAAAAAGTATAAAAAACACATAGCAAAACAAAAAGTATAAAAAAGGATTTAGAAGACTTAAACAACATGCTAGCAAACAAACACATAGCAAAACAAAAAGTATAAAAAAGGATTTAGAAGACTTAAACAACATGCTAATAAACCAGATAATATGGAGATATTTTACATATGGAACTTTTGTAGCTTAAAATATGCTTTCTTTTCTAGTGCTCAGGGAACTCTTACTAAAACTGATCATTTATTGGATCACAAGGTAAAATTTAATAAAGTTTAGGGCGGCACCTGTGGCTCAGTGAGTAGGGCGTTGGCCCCATATGCCAGAGGTGGCAGGTTCAGACCCATCCCTGGCCAAAAACTGCAAAAAACCAAAAAAGTAATAAGTATATTAAAATCATTGCCATATCACAATTACAAGCTAAATCCTCTGAGAAATATTCAAAAATGAAAACTATTGAGTTAAAGGAAAAGATAAAAACAAACAAAAATTGTATAATTTCTCAGAAAAAAAAACATGATGGGTTGAATTTTTATCTCCCTCAAATTCATGTTGAAGTTCAAACACTAACTCAGGACTACCACTATCTTGTTACATTCCAGATGTAATTAGTTGAGATGAAGTCATACTGAAGTAATTGGGACTCCTAACACTCTACAACTGGTGTGTTTATCACTCTACAACTGGTGTGTTTATAAAAGAGGGAGATTTAGTCACAGAGAGTTGCACGTAAGTCTAATGCCATGTGGAAATGAACACGGAGATCAGGTGATGCGTCTACAAACCAAGGAACACCAAAAGTTAACAGCAACCCACCAGAAGCTAGGGGAGAAAAATGCAGCCCCCCTCAGGAAGAATCATCCTACTGTCCATTTCTGTTCTTTACAGCATGAGGTGTCATCGTGCTTTCCCCCCCTGCCAGGATGGAAACACCTTCATTATTTTCTGCTTAATTGCCCAAATCTACAACGAAACTATATGTAGGAGTTTCATACCTAATAGATGTTCTAAATATTACTGAATGAATAATCCAAGCATTAAGGAAGAGTTAAATTAAATTATACCTAATTATACCTAACTCAGAGATTGTTGTTGATTTATTTCTATGCTAATTTGTGTTTATTTGGGGGTAGCCATGAGCCTTTCTAAAGCCCCTAATCTGTTATGTCGGAAATAATAAAATTTTAGAAGTCCTTGAAAATGCATTTTTTTCCCAAAATATTAAATAGTATAGAAAAACTCATATGTTTTAGCTAAAATAAATTCTTGGGAAACTTTAAAATATGACAATGGAAACTATTAAGTACTAAAATCTCCATGCAAACATAAAACGAAAATTAAGCTGTAAGTGAGAGGGCTTTGCTCACACTCAGCTAGACTTTAGACTAAGGTAGGGTGGGGCAAGGTGGGATCCTGTCTCATCACAAAACTTTGCTTATATGTTTTAAATCTGGTAAAAGGAGACTTGAAGAGAGTGGTGGGAAAGGCATTTTTCACTCAAAGAACTTAAAATTCTTGTGCTACATTTTAAAGGACGATAGAAACAAATGACAATTCTAGATTGTTCTCTAGCAAAGTAATTCTGTGTTACAAAGAGATGAAAGTAGTGTTGGAAAAGCCATCCAGTTTGCTAATTTGTAGCTTTTTGCATAGAAAATAATCTTAATAAGTGACCATGGTAGAGTGGAACAAAAAGATAGTTTGATACCACATAGCCAAGATTTTAAAATGCATATTTTCTCCTCTGAAAATGTTTACAACAGTGATACCACATAGGCAACAAGATGTTTTTAAAATCATGTAGCAACATTAAAAATGCTTAGAGAAAAGTCAACCATAACTTAACATTGTAACACAAAAGTGCTTATGATTTTTTCCTTTTTCATATGCAAATATTGTATATAGTTCCATCATCATATCGAGATATTTTTGCATTGTATATATTTTTTTCTTTTGAGACAGAGTCTCACTATGTCACTGCCAGTAGAGTGCTGTGTCATTACAGCTCATAGCAACCTCAAACTTTTGGGCTTAAGTGATTCTCTTGTCTCAGCCTCCCAAGGAGCTGGGACTACAGGTGGTTGCCACAATACCTGACTACTTTTTTGTTGTAGTTGTCATTGTTGTTTATCATGCCCAGGCTGGGCTCGAACCAACCAACCCTGGAGTATGTGACCGGCACCTCAATGACTGAGCTATGGGAGCTGAGCCTGCACTGTATATTTCTATCATTGTTCATATCTTTCAATGTTTGGTTCCCTTTTAAATTTTCATAATTAAAAGTTAATTTTAATACATGAAGTCTATACGGAGCAATAAATAATATTTAAAATATTAAAATATTAAAATACTAACAAAATATCAATAAATTGTGGTATATGTATATCATGGAATATTATGCAGTCTTTAAAGAAAGATGGAGACTTTACCTCTTTCATGTTTACATGGATGGAGCTGGAACATATTCTTCTTAGCCAAGTATCTCAAGAATGGAAGAAAAAGTATCCAATGTACTCAGTACTACTATGAAACCCAATTATAGCACAAGAATAT